>ML786773.1:57981-88065 GCA_009831015.1 Picea engelmannii | reverse complement strand
CATTCCCAGAATGAAGTTAGCAGCACCGAGATCCTTCATGTCAAATTTGGAGGATAGCTGTGATTTCACCTCCTTGATAACATCCATGTTATTTCCTACCAACAACATGTCATCAACATACAACACTACATAAATGAAGTGATCACCAACCTGCTTGGAATATACACAGTGATCATCCATGCTTCTCACAAATCCCAATCCAAGGATGTATGTGTCAAATTTTTACCACATCCTAGGTGATTGCTTCGGACCATATAGTGACTTATTTACCTTACAGACCAACTCGTACTTTCCCTTCACTACAAAGACTTTTGGCTGCTTCATGTATATTTATTCTTCCAGATCCCCATGTAGGAATGTTGTCTTCGCATCCATCTGCTCCACTTAAATATCAAAAGCAGCAGCAATAGATAAAAGAAATCTAATAGAAGTTAACTTAGCAACAAGAGAAAAAATCTCGCCAAAGTCAATTCCCTCTACCTGGGAATAACCTTTTGCTACTAACCAAGCTTTGTATTTATCCACTTTTCCTTCTGCATTAAACTTCTTAAACAACCATTTGCTACCAACAAATTTTCTTCCAGCTGGAAACTCAATTATATCCCATGCCTCATTCTTATCCAAGGCATCCATTTATTCAACCATGGCCTTCTTCCATAGTTTACTATCCTCTAAATTCATTGCTTCTCTGACAGTTCTAGGATCATCATCAGTAATAGATAAAGCAAAATTGGAATAGAAATCAGGTGGACTATACCTTTCTGGTTGCCTTCTTTCTCTCACTGATCTCCTTAATACTGGGGTATGAGGTTCTTCTTCTTCTCCTGCTTCATCTTCTTCAGATGATTCAGATTTTTCATCCTCCAACTCTAGCTCTATTTTCTCAGGTTCGTCTTGCCTTAGGAGGAATTCTTGTTTGGAAACATCTTTTACCTCTCTAAAAACAACATCCCGACTGTAAACAGTCTTCTTAGTTTCTGGGTTCCAAAGCTTATAACCTTTCACACCATCTTTATAACCAATAAATCTACACTTTTCAGCCTTTTTATCTAGCTTACTCCTATTTTCCTTTGGAACATGTACATAAGCATCACAACCAAACACTCTAAGGGGTTGAAGAGAAGGTTTCTTTTCAGTCCATACCTCATGTGGGTTTTTATCATCCAACGCTGATGAAGGTGATCAATTGACCAGATAACATGTTGTACCAACTACCTCTGCCCATAATTCTTGTCCTAACTCGGCACTGCTGAGCATGCTCCTTGCTTTTTCCATCAGTGTCTTGTTCATCCTTTATGCAACTCCATTCTATTGAGGAGTGTATGGAGTAGTATTTTTCCTTGCTATACCACACTTCTTATAGAATTCTTCGAATTCATTTCCACAGAATTCTCCACCATTATCTGTTATCAATACCTTTATTTTCTTTTCTGTCTGATTTTCTACCAGGGCCTTAAACTCTTTAAATTTATCAAATGCCTCATATTTCTTTCTAAGAAAATAAATCCATGTGTTCCTTGAGAAATCATCTATGAATGAAACATAATACACAGACTTACCTAGTGATGGAACAAGCACAGGTCCAAACACATCACTGTGTATCAACTCTAAGATCCCCTTTGCTATTGTAGCACCAGATGGGAATCTTACTCGATTTTGTTTACCATATATGCAATGTTCACAGAAATCAAAATCCAGAGTGCAATTAGCCATACCTTCAACCATACCTTTATCGTGTAGTGTTCGAAGGCCCTTTTCTCCAATATGCCCCAATCTTTGATGTGACATCATGGTCTTCTTTTCTGGGACAGTATTGACCTTGTCTCCTTCATTTCTTTGCTCAAGGACAACAGAAATGTTACACCCATTAGTATAAGTGATTCCCAACAACTTGTACAAAGTTCCACACCAAAATCCCCTCATCAACACCATTGTTCCTTGTACCATCTTGCAAGTGTTCTTTCCAAATACAATATTCACTCCTGCATCATCCAACTTTCTTACAGATATTAGGCTCCTAGCTAGTTTTGGAATGTGAAGAACCCCAGGGAGAGTTCTAATCCTTCCATCTTTTAGAAACAACTTAACCCTTTCACGTCCTATGATTTTGGTTTTCGATTCATATCCTAGGAATACATCACCACTATCGTATTTTTCATATTCAGAGAACCACTCCATGTGAGGAGTCATATGGTATGACGCGCCTGAGTCGATCAACCATACATCACGGTCTGCATGTGTACTTGTATATGCCAGGTAAACATCACCTCCTTCTTCAGTGGAGGTTTTCTCCTCTATGGAAGAAGTACTATCAGATCCCTTTGGTTTTTCAACCTTCTTAAACTTGCAATTTTTCTTATAATGCCCTGTTTTACCACACTTCCATCATTTCCTCAAAGATTTTCCTAGAGACTTAGATCTACCTATAGATTTAAATCTTCCCCCTGAAGGCTTACCAGGATTCTTATCTTGGGTACGACCTCTTACAAATAAAGCATATGTGCTATGACCATCCATACTTTTATGCCTCATCTCTTTAGATAACAAGGATGCAACTACATCCTCATACTTCAATGTAGATTGGGTGGTACTACCTATTTCTACAACCAGATTATCCCAAGAGTCTGGTAAAGAACATAACAAAGTAATACACTTATCTTCTTCTGTAATCATAATATTAACAGTGACAAGTTGACTTACCAGAGTATTAAAGGCATTTAGATGTTCTGTAACAGAATCTCCATCTTCCATCCTAAGATGATACAGCTTCTTTCAAAGAAACAAATTGTTTACCAGGGACTTTGATTGATACAAATTCCCCAACTTATCCCATAGCTCCTGGGTTGTAGATTCTCCTGAGACATTCAACAACACAGAATCTACCAGGCAGAGTCGAATAGTACTCCTTTCTCTTCTGTCCAACTTCTGCCAATCTTGCTTCGACATACCAGTAGGTGGTGTACTAGTAGGTTGTGTACCAATAGCCTGTGTGCTAGTAGACAGTGTACCAGTAGGCTGTGTACCAGGATCCACAACAATGCATTGTTCTTTGTCTACAAGAAGGTCCTCCATCTTGAGCTTCCATAGCTCAAAGTTTTTACCATTTAACTTCTCTATCTCGATTCTAGAAGAGCTCGCCATTCCTCTTTCTGCACTCAAATCACCACTGCAAAATCTCCCACTAAACCCAGGTTTATCACAGACCCAAGATAAACTTGATCTGTCAAGACCGAGCCAAACCCTCAACAAAAAAGGCGTCCCTCTGAAGCCAAAAACGAGCTATGATGCCACATGTAAGTTTTAAACCTACGAAGTAAAGCAATGCATATAGATTCTTAAGAAAAACAAAAATTAATCAATGGCTAATTCACATAGTACACAGAGATTTATACCGGAAACCCTCAACCGGGGAAAACCTTTCTTATTTCATTATCTCGAATTTCACCATTCACCATACAATATATACAATGTTTTTAGGTATTCCGTAGATACCAAAACCCTAATCCCTTAATCCAGGATTAATTTAGAAAACCGCTAAAAATAGTGAAAACTGCCCAAAAAAAAAAATTGGGGCATTGCCCCGGGCTACCGTCCAGTGTCGAACACTGAGCGTAACCAAGGGGGGGCCATACCTAGCCCCCCCAAGAAGTGCCCAGTGCACATGACACAAAGAGCACTACTACGAGGGATCGTCAGATGCAGTTATCGAATCTGACGTGCCCACACACACACATGCAAAGAATATAACACATTCCCAATACCAATTTCATAGCATTTATCCATTATATGTCTTTTTATAAATTATTATCTTAATGATAATTATAGAATTTTTCCATAGCTACACCCTCTAGGTCAATATTCAAATTTGTAGGTGGGGTTTCAATGGGCTTCAGTGGTATGGGACTTCTAAAGAATGGTCTATATGGGCATTGCATTGACATACCTTCTCAAGAATTCCTCTTGATATCTATGATCTCATTTGTTAAATGTTTAATCATTCATTGCAAGTTATCCATATCCATAGAATATTTTTCTATGCCTTTCGTGGTATCTTTTGGATGTGGTTAAGACAAGATTACATTTTTCTTAGGTTGTACAATATCTTTCCTAGTAAATGCTATGTGACTTTCCTTACATCCTATCATTTCAAATTCTACCTTCTTGGCCTCCTCAAAGTTTAGAGCTAAGGTATTATTTCCTAATAGTTTGATGAACATGGAAATGGGGGATGGAAAGGCATTTGCATAAACTAGTATCTGAAGTTCTTGATGAAGTTCAATGTCTAACTCAAATTTATTGATGATTTTTCTAAATATTTGATTGAATTCCTTGACTTTTTATTTAGGACCCATAACCAGTGAAAATATTTCACCCATTAGGGATCCTATAGCAGTTTCTTCCTTGAATTTTTCCAAGAAGGATTTTTGAAAATCACCCCAACTTGTTATTGATCCAACTAGTAGATTAAAATACCTTGTGGAGGATTTGTTTTCAAAAGTATAATGGATTAACTGACATACTACATCCTCATGCTATACATTCATCAATCTAATTGCCAGGATAAATAATTTGATGTGATCTTATGGATGACTACATAGATTAGGATCAAATTTAGACAAAAGGTTCTTAGGATGTTTAGGTAGATTATGCATTTTCCCAGGAAATTCCAAGGAATCTTGTGCTAACCAAGGTTGGATATGGTTTTGATTGTTAACCATGTCTTAGAACACAGAACTAGTATCCGAAACTTTCTAGTCTAAATCTGATTCCGAATGAATTTTAGAATTTTCAATTACTATAGGGGCTGTGGTAGGATTTGATGTTTGAGAATTTAGGTTTAAAGGATGAGGCATTTCTTGTAATGGTAATTAAACTAAATCCTCCACGATATGGATTAGAGTTTCTTCTCTAGTATGAGTAATTGCTTGAGTAGTACTCCTTATTTGAGGAAGTAATGGAGCAATGAGAAAGACACCAATTTGTCTGGTGTACACCCAAGTTATCCATCTGAATGTGTAAACTTACTCATTTTATACTATGTATGTAATTTCGGTATCAATATTAGGTTCAATTTTTTCCAAATATTAAAGGTTAGAATGTTCCAGAGATATCATAGGAATTGGAATCTCACTATATAAATGTGGGTTTTTTATAGATGACCCAGTCTTGGGAACTGAATCATCATACAAGTTGTCCCTCATTCTACCACCAATTATATTGGCATGGGAAAATACCCAAATGTCAACAGTAGGGGATAATACCAATGAAGAGGCCCAATTAAGCTCTCCCCTATTTGTATGGAAGAACCCTCTAGATTAATGGCTTGACAACCTTTCAATGAACTTTAAAAGTGTTGTGATATTTATTTTTCATATTTTTGATAATTTATAATAGAAAATGTATTATTTAATAAGTATTTAAATACATAAGAAATTGTTTCAATAGTTAGCTCTCAAAAACAAAAGAAAAAATTATCACCAATTAATCTTTTAATTTTGAATAGTTCCATAGGAATTTCCAGATTGCATAATAATATCTTCCAAAAAGAAAATCAATCTTAACACAAAACAAATTATTGAAAAATGGTTGAAGAAAATAAATGAAAGACTTGTAATAATGTTTCAAGATAACTAGAAATATAGTATGAAATGCATTATAAAACATCCATGCAGATATTTGAATTGTAGATTAAGTCCACGTCATTTATTTTTCATAAACATAATTCTTTAGTCAAAACATTTGACCTAATTATTTGTTTCTTCATTCATCAAAGTGTTACAAGTATTTCTCTTACAATTATCTTTCCAAATCCATACCATCAAAAAGCCCTTCTAGCTTCCTAAATTCTACTATATATAGAATTTCAATAGTTGGTTGTGATAACCAATTTTAACTTAACCCTCAAGTGAACTAAGGGTTGCTACTCTATCTATATCTTTCTCATACTTTTCCCATTGTTCAAAAATTAGTTTACATAAATTATCTCGTGGAAAAGTATGGTGTCTTTGGGAATCCTTCAAAATTAGCAATTCCATGTTAAAAATTTTAATGTATTTATGTATTTTAGGGAATGCACATTTTAATTGTGTGGATTTTCTCACTTACTCCATGAAAAACTTCAAAATATGTCCTTTTCCAATGGCGACACACTTCATACTTCAATTTCATGATGTTGTATTATGTACTCAAATTCTTGCAATACTTGGTCTACTGGATAGTATATTTCTAGAGGACCAAGTGAAGGGAGTTGTCATTGAGTGATAGTGTGTTATGTTGACTCTCACCTATTATTTAAAGCTTGCAAATAATTGCAAGGCTTATCTATATATTTATGATATAATATTAGTAGGTGGGGTCCCCTATTAGAAGAAAGTATATGAATGGTTATTTTCAAACATTCTCTTCCAGCACATTTGCATATCAGTGGTATTATGATGAAGCTTCAAAGTTACAGTGTGTGTGATTCTTGGCATGATTAGATGATGAAATTGGTTTGTTGCACTTCACTTTGGTGCATGTTATTGATTATAACTTATTTTTATTCATCGACATTTTGGTGATATGGTACTTGGGAAATATGAAAAACATATGTTTCCCCTATTCCTATGATTACATATGCAATACAAGTTAAAATCATTTCCAGTGCTCATGAATTCAAGACATATAAACTTTACAGTTTATATTACCTATATAAGTTTGACATACAGATGATGGAGACAAGATATGAAGGGTAAAAGAATTGTTTCATAAACCATATACATATGGAAAGTTTTCATACATACACAAAAATCTTGTTACATAGTCATAGTATGCACAAAGGCTAGATTCACTTTACAAGCTCACATTGGTTTCATGTTGCAACGATGGTGATGAGCAAAAGGTAATGTTAAAGAGGAAATGTTTTGACATTATCATTAGTATAAAATCCATAGGTAAAATGTTTGAAACATTTGGTTTAATATACAATATGGAGAAGTGGTGCATAACATAAGTTGTACAACATATGTTTTGAATGGTATAAACCTTGGTTTTTTACATAACAATGATATGTGGTTTAGAATTACATTGAACATATGCAAACCAAATAAGCCTAGCCTATTTGCATGATCATATTTGTTGATTGGATAAGTTATGATGGTGAAATGACAAGGTTGATGTGAATTAACATAAGGTATTTGAGTGATATTACACATGGTTATGTAGATTGACATGGATATGGTATTGATCTTGTTATGAGGTTTGTGTGATATGATGGTTATGGTTTCATTGTTCCATTGGTTGGCATGCACATATGAGCTATGGTTTGGAGACCGATGTGATGGGTTGGCCATGCATTCAATTCACTAGTATGTGGGAAATTTATCTCATACCCTCGCAATTTACCACCTCACTTTGCTTCGGGTTTTGGTCATTTTGGTTTTGTTGAGATTGTGGAGAAAGAGAGCTCAAGTTAGCTTGGAAACCTGCTCCTAGAAGTTGCAGTAACCGTCTCAACCCCAACCCTCGTATAAAAAAGGATGCAAGGCAAGGCATGTACTCACCATTTTTTTGAGCATCTTATGCATATGTTTTGTGCAGCAATAATTTAGTAATGGCTTTGTGTATTTCATTGGTATTAAGTGTGTGGATTTTCTCCCTATTTTTCACTTTTATTTGAAATTTTGTTCGAGATTTCTATTTGTAAAAGACAAAGGAATAATTTACTCTCTTCTTGAATGTCATCATACATCATTTCACTTTCTATTCCTCTATAATTTTATTAGTTTTTGGCACTTGAAATGGACTAAACCCATTTGATATAAAATGTAAGTTGCGACCTGGGTTACAATTCATGTAACAATTTCTCTATTGTCTGATATTCTAGCTAAGAAAAGTGTGGTTTCAATCTTGTTGGTCGTATTATATGTGGGTCTTGCATTGTTTGAAGTTCTAAGTTAAACATTTTATCAATATATGCACCCAGACTTAGTTTATTTTATGGATAAGTTTACAGTCGTGCGAGAGTTTGCAACCAACACAAAAATCTTTATTTTTTTGAGCCATAATCGGGTTTTGAACCCATGACCCAATGGATGTTTGAATGGATATAGTAAATATGTAAAAAATGTTTGCTTTGTTTATGCGACCAACATAGATTCTTGATTGATTTTGGTTATTTGGGTTTCAAACCCGTACCCACATTATGGATACAAGTTGTATACTCTTTCATTTCTTATTCGACAAGCATTATTATCAACTCTATGCTAAGTCAAGTTTTGAACTCTTGACCATATTAAAATAGTAATTGTTTTGGATTGAGTTCAAGGGTTTCTACAAACTGTTTATTCTCTCATTATTTACAAAACCAAGGAGTGATTTTAGTCATTAAGCATGAAGACTCGGATCGAATCTTGGTTGGTAAAATTTGTTCTTAAATGGATTAATTATTGGTTGAAGTTTGAACCATGGTTATATAAGAACCGAATACAAAGTTGATTATGGTTTAATGGAACCAATTAAACCAACCATATTCCTTCTTGTTTCGGAATCTCTAAGCTCTTTGTTTTGACAAAATTTTGGTTTGAATTGTATAGTGATATATGTAGTATGTAGCTTCGTCATTGTTCTTGTGAAAGAATATTTGTCATATCTTCCAGATGGTTACAGTTTATCTTTTATTTCCATTCAAGATCAAATTTATTTAAAATCTACAAGAGATTTTGAAAACAAATTTGGTCCATCTGTTATATGGTTTCATCTTACTTGAAAGTTGTGGGAATTTGACAATCTACATGATGATTTGTTTTGAATCTTTCAACTCCAATTTATACCTTATTCGTTATTGGAGATCAATTTTAATAATTTTCATTTGACCATAAATATCGAGTTCCATTTATGTTGCATGCCTTTGAAAACCATATCAAATGGTCATAATGAAAAAAACTTGGTTTTCATTGAAACATTTGGGTTGAAAGTATTGTTGATTGGGCATTCAAGGAATATGATACAAGATTGAAGTTTTTAAGATGTATAAGTGGAAAAAGTATGATAAATGGATTTAAAGTTATTTGTTTTTCTTTTATATTAACAGGACCTAATTCCCACATAATATATCATTTTCCATAAATTATTCTTGAAAATTCCTGAAACATATTTCATTTGATTTCATGAATTTTATATCCATGTTTATGTAAATAGAAAAATTTCGAGGAAGAGATCTATTGGCAGATCGCTTTATATGGTATTGTTATATGAACAATTTGTTTTGATTTGAAGAAATCAATGGATATTTTTGGCATACATAAAGATTGTGGAAAATGGATTATAAGTGTTCTATTATGAACCTTGCTCAAATTGGAAAAAGAATGACTTACAAATAGAATTAATTGATTGAAATGGCTTATGAACATGTATTTTATCAGGCATTCATGTCATCTATAACATTTTTCATAAATTACAAATCCCTTTTCATTACTCCTTTATCATTTATAATTATGTTCCCATCATTTCCCGTGATCAAAGAGATTAGTGATAGTTTGTTAAAGAATATATAGTTTGAATATTTAGAACAACAAGCAGAAAAATGGATGCTTGTGATTTTCTTCCTTGTTTTCCTTATTCCCTTTCATATTCTCTTGTCATGCTTGATTGCATGGTTAGTTCAGAGCCATTGTTAAATTATTTCAATGAAAAATAGTATCTTATCTTATGTTTAATCTATTGTAACTTGTATATATACACTAATTGGACCATTGATACATTATAGATAATATTTTTCAATCATGGAAGCAATCGTTCTAGTAATAGGGGAAATCGAGGAAGCAGAGGTAGAATTCCTAATGGGTTTGGGAAAAGGGGAAGAAATAAGAGAATGAAGTTTTCAATCCACTTTCATGCTAATTTAGAGGAATTCAATTAACTAGTTCAAACCGGCTATTTGAATCTTATTGGCCACCCTGCTTTCTAGCCACCGCAAGCACCTATTATTCCTCCTCTGCAGCCACACCCAAGCATAGTTGACTTTCCTGAACCACCTCATATGCCACTGGCCAATGATGGCTGGGAAGATGTACCTACAAATACGCCCTCTGGTATAGTCACAGTTCTATTGTCTCCTTGCCACCTTTGCCTCCTTTACAACCTATGCTTCCTATCGCTTATGTAGCTTCTCATGCACATTTTTTCCAGGTTCCTAGAAACTATAAAGAAATGGCCCTTGAACCTTAGCCAGATAAAGGAAAAGGCCTTGCAAGTTATGTAAGCTTTGATTCATCTGAGACCTCCTCTTATACAGTCAAGACTCTCCCCTGACAAACTTGAAGATGTTGAAAGAAAAATTACATTTGATGACATGCACCCTAAAATATTAAGAGTGGAAGAAAAGAAATATGTTGATCTAGATTTACTTAAGCACGAGGATGCACTTTCAGAAGGAAGAAGAAAAAGAGAGTCTACTTCAAACAAAAAAAATTATTTCTGATTTATTTGTATTATGTGATGACACTTTCACTTTGACATTTGAGGCATAATTTTTTTGGACAACAAACATGATATTATATTTTGAAAATCTTTTATATCATGTCATAATGATGTTTTTGGATATACAAGTGTTTTGATGATGTGGCATGATTACATTTGTTGCTTTTTTATATATTTTTTGATGATGATATGTGCATGATATTTCAATAAAATATGGAGAAACAAGGGAGATGTTGAAAATAAAACAAATAAAGACATATAGGGGCCCAACCTAGTAATTATTATTTATTATTATTGACCCTTATCATAAATAAAGTCGCCTTATCTTAACTAATGTTATTTAATTTCATAACAAAAGGTAGTTGAATCACTTGAACTACTTTTTAAAGAATAAAAGGAAGAGAGCAAGGAAAAGAGGGCATGAGAAAATAGAGAGAGATACTTTTGATAAGGTTTTTTCTTGTCTCAAAGTTAGAATACTTATTCATTCATTCATTCATTTATAAGTTTCTTCATAGCTAAGTTATCTTGTTGATAGCAAGGTTAATCTAAAGGTGGAAAAAGAGAGGATTGGGAAGCATAGACTTTTGACATGCTCCAAAGGTCATCCATTCATCTTTATAGTCTGTTTAGTCTTAATTAGAAGTTTTAAATTCAATTTCAATGTTGATTAATGTTATTTTGTAGAGTCAAGACTATGATGCACATGTAGCTTGGATTGATCCAGTTTATTTTCAGTCTTAGTCTTTTTCTTTGAGACACCAGTTGTCTATGTATGAGTTAAAATTACATCTCAGACTTCTAAGTATAATTTTGGTCCAAACCCGTGTAGGGGTTTGTAAAAAGAAACTTGGTTTTAACTCCGAAAATATATCAATAAAATCTTTTTTCTGATTTCTTCTCATTCTTGGGACTTGTTCTGTACTGAATTTTCATATTTATGTTATCTTGTATTTATTATTCAATTGTTATAAATTTAATTTGCAAACACTTTTTTTTATTTTTTTAACTCTATTTTACATCAAAGCATACAAATTTCATAATAGCATCAAGCCCAATAAATTATTTCTTGAGGGATGATTGATTTTTTTTTGGACAGGCTATAAGCCCAGGGTGATAATCTCACCTATCTCTCCTAGCCTAGTGAGATTCAAAAATGTTTGAGTGAGTATATAGACATTCCTCGCCTCAACATATTCTATAAATTATTATATGCTTATACCAGCCATCCACTCTTCTTCCACCTATTTTTGAGATTTGTGCGCCATCTTGTTCCAACAATATATGTCATGTTCAATTTCATACAACTCGGTCCTACTTAGCAACATTATAGTATGATCTTCCATGACCGCTTTTCTTTTGAATATGCTTAATAAATTTCATTTGATCCTGGGTTTTATCTTGTTTTTCTTTCCAAATCAAATTTTCCTTATACAAAATTGAGAGTTGTAAACTCAATATTACAATTGAAATGCCTTGGTATAGAAATTTGTTTTAATTTGTACATTAACTAGGAGCTCTTCTAAGACATGATCTACAAAAATTGAAACTAAATCTTGTGTAGACTTGCAATACTTTACCTGATTTCTAGTAAATCAATTTTTTTTTCTAAATTATGCACATCAGTTGCTTCCGACTTTTCCTTATCAAGGGTACCATGAGTGATGGTTAACCTTGCAGACTTCAAAAACGAATTTCAAAGTTCAAAGGTAATGTTTAGAAGAAGAAAAATCAATATTGTCTCTATGTTGAAAACGTTAGGACCTACTCAATGGAGAAGAGGATACTACCATCACTATATTTAGATGGAAAGTTTCAAGTTGTCATTATTTAAGAATAGGAACTACTACAATTAACATTAAGAACAAAGAATCATCATTGATTAAGGGTAACAACACCATCATTACTGTGTTTTTAGGCAACACTAGTTATGATCATTTACAATTTTCTTTTGGTTAAGTTGTCACACTATGAGGGGAACTTCTATGTCATGAAAATAATCCATAACTTTTCATCTGGCCTCATCAACATCGAATCTAGGAAACACCATTACTATCTTGAAGGTAATAAGGCGCCATTTTGAAAACAAGGAGGGTGTCTCATTAGTGAACAAATATTTTTGTGTATTTAACAATTATGCATACTCTATTTTCTTATTAATATGTGAAAAGATCTATTTTTCGAAGGTATTATCTACCCTACACCTCAAACCATCGCAATATTTTCACCAACATGAAACTTACTTAGACACATGTACTATACTAAATTTATTATTGAAAGGACATCATACCTTGGGTAAAGAGGTGGAATAGTATACTTCAAGGGTATATTTCCGAATTTCAGACCTTACGGCAGTATACAAATTCTATTTCAAGGTCAGAATAGAAAATTTATTGTGTGTGGGGTATAATATAGTTTTAAGCCTAGTATAATGACTAGAAGTATAAATTTTGTGTAGTTCCTCACCACAACACCTACCTACACAAACTTTTTATACAAATGTCATCTAATGTTAAGTAGGAGAGAGGGAATATGGGATCAAAACAAGAGTAAAACACTTTTCACAATTTCTTTGTCTGCCTCAACAAATATATTAAGAATGAAACATAGAAAATACCAACCCATAGGATGGTAAGGAAATCACGGATAAGACATCATGTGTGAACTTGGAGCTCTTTGTGATATCAAGAATATCATACCTCGAGTCAAAATACAAATTAATCATACCATGTTTTTCAATTTGCAAGTAATCTAAAGGAATGAAGGACCAATGCATAAAGGAATGGAAATCATGGATACAACATCTAGTGTGAACTTGGAGGTCATTGAGATATCAAGATTATCATACCTCAAGCCAAAATGCAAATTTGTTGGACCATATTTTTCGATTTCCAAGTAACTTGAAGGAATGAAGAACCAATGCATAAAGGAATGGCATCACAATTGATGAATATTTGATTGTCAAGAGAGGGATCAATTCAAAGTGGAATTAAATATGAGTTTATAGCACTATATGGAGAGTTATTTGGCCAAAATAAACTATTTGCACATAAGGAACTACCAATCATAATTTTGGAGCCAAAATATCAGGGTCTAAGCAAGAGTATATCGAAGTATATTTTTGGTAGGAAGCATCATCCAATTCAAGTATTTATACTAGACTAGTCATGAGATTATTAGAAACTTAGAGGAAGAAGGAAGCAATGAACTTGGCCAATTTTTAACGAATCCATATGCCAGAATTTGAAGAATTGGAATGAACCTAAAATACTAATTTAAGCATTTGAACCATATCTAGTTGATCATTTATCATTATGTGTAAATTAATGATACAAACAATCATTCATCATATTAAGTTATGAAGCATAAGTATAGAGAGTGTATTTTGGATAGAGATACTAATGAGGAGGAAAGCCACAAGGCCATTTCACCTTAGGTGGGTAAGTTGATGACGAAGTGGAAGATTGAGTCAGAGTAGAACTTGAAAGTGAATTATGTTCATACTAACTAAAATTAGATTGACAGGGGTCTAGGCCCTTGAAATTACGGTTTGACACACATAAGTTCTATGTGGGATAAAAGAAAGTTAGCAGGTGGGACTCTTTTATGGATCAATTCATCCTCTAATTTGTTGGGTATTATATTATCTACCCTTAGGTGAAGGCTCTAAATGGGATCTAGTTTTCTACCAATAATAATTACACTCCATTAGACAACATCTTGTTTAGGCATTCTTTCAAACAATTGGCATGCATTCTATAAAACATCTTGTTTAGGCATTCTTTCAAACAATTGGCATGCATTCTATAAAACATCTTGTTTAGGCATTCCATAAATAAATACAAAAAAGATGTTAAAATTTGGGTTAAATGGGGTTTTCCCCTACCTGTTTTGGTGTCATGTCTCCTTCTACAGGTAATTGTGTGAGATTAGTTGCGGCATGATATGTTGGTAGGTGGGAAAAACTCCTCTATTGGGTCATCTATATCCATGTTCCCTTCAATATTTTCAACATTAGAAGCCAAAGGAAAAAAATATTTGTAACTATTCCAATAGAAAATAACAAAAGCCATGATAGGATATTTAGACACCTAGGAATTAGTTAAGATCAACTTGATATAATGTATCCTTAGGTAAAAGAGTGTTTCTTTAGTATGCATTTGTAGTTATGTAATCTGATCATCACAATATGTTCTAGAAATATAGTGATCTGGCAAATCATAGTCTCCTTGATCTTAATGGTTATATTAATCCATGGATTAACACTCGATTGGTCCATGATCTCTATTTAAAGAGCATGGAAGGTCATTTGTTGATGATCAATTGTGAGAAAATCTCATGTAAAAAAAATTATTTTGCATTAATATGTTGTCTCAAGTGGTCGCATTGCTTAGGGTCGTAGACTGTTTCCCTCTTTGAGGGTTTTATCCACGTCAAAACACTAGTGTTATGATATTTTATTTGGTTGTGTGAGTCGTTCTATGTGGTAATACCCTATTTTATCAAACATGGTATTGTTGACGGGCGTAATTGACACACTGTCAAATGGAAGGTCAAATCCGGACCGGGGTTGTCTAAATAACCCAAGTCGTTTGGAATGAAATGACCCGACGAGTTTAATGGTTCTGTTGGCCAACTAAAGTCTTAAAAATAATAAAAGAAATGAAACTAATCTATAAAGCTACGATACTACGAATATAAGTTTAATAATTTACAAGTGTCGAAATAGAAACATGAATATGTGCATATGATTATAAACAGTTTATGTACATCGTACAAGATTTACTTGACATATTGAAAAACGAATGTTTTTGAAAGTGTTCATAGAAGAGATAAAGAAAGCACATACATTTTTCTGTTTTCTGTTGAATATTTAAAAGTCTAAAACTAATGAAAGCTAAAAAAATATAATTGAAATAAGAATAGAGAAACAGTCAAAGCTAATTCAGGTTGTTCCTATTTCATTAATAAATAACTTAACTAAATAACAAGTAAACTAACCTGTGACTAATCGACTAAACTGAATTTATCTCCCTGTGCAATTCAAGCTCCTAATTGTGCTGCGTATGAGGGAAACATATAAAAAAACGGAGCTAATACTCCCATAACAAACTCAAATATGCCTTGGAGCAAGAATATAACAATAGAATGATAAATATACAGATATGGTGATCTTATAATAATGAACACTTATAAACAGAGGAAACTCAATACAAAGCATTCATGTAATCCATCATTCAATATCTAGCATAAATCAACAATAATTAAATGGAAGATTGATCATAGATGTAATAGGGAACAGCAAATTACAGACATAATTAAAATACTTAATAATATGAAATATCATACGATAACCAGACTAAAGCTGCATCAAACATAATAACATTTCATAAGATGGAGGCAAAAAACATAATGGGGTAAGTGTCACATAGGTCTAAAGCCAAATGGTGAACAACTTCTCCATATCAGTTTTCAAAATCATATGTCCATAATGTATCCCAAAAAAATATGTCCTCACTACTAAGAGTGACCAATATTTAAACTAGCTTAGGATTCACATGCTCTTATCTTGCAAGATAGAGTGCAATCCCCAAAAAATAGATAGTATTACAAAAATAGTGAAACTAGAAACCACTCTTGTATGAGTTGGTTTGTAGAAATAATAACAAAGTTTTTTCAACATAAAAGAAAGAAACTACTGATTAATAGAACATATGATCCAAGATGTTTTCTCCATGTAATCAGCATCATAATCATCAATTTCCAATAGATAGCAAAACAAATTTGATATTCAGAAAATAATGCTAACTAATATTCAGAAACAAACTGGCTACAGAATCATACATTTTGTAGCTAGTCTTATTATTAACAAAGGAAATCAAAATTAAATCTTCCTATTTTCATTTTTCATAACAGAATGAAAATAAAATCAAACAAAATCATTTTCACCATTAGAAATTAGCAAATGAAGGATCGAACAATTTCGAATTTATGATGGCTTTGAAGTTGGTTGTATTTTTTATGATTATATTACTGGATCTCTTGCGTCTTTTATTTGCTCGCTCTATACATACTTTCAACTCTTGGTTTTCTTGTTCAAGTAAAGCATTGCGATTAGCCAAACGTTTTACTTGTGCCTGCAACAATGGAATGTCCATGTAATAGCATTCTATCCAATCTAAGCAAGTGTCACAATGCACTGGTGTTATAGCATACTGATGTGGAATGTATTTAGCAACGGGTTTCTCATGTTTCCCTGTGGCTTGTTTCAATTCGCGGCTAATGCCATCAAAACCTTCTTTTCCTTTGAGACATGGAGGTAATCTAGAGACAAATTCATACTATTCATCTTGACCAGTAGTTTCGTTCCCGAGACATTGGTTGTCCGGATCTTCCTGAGCAAGGAAATCATTTATCTCTTGATTTGAACAGTGATCATTGACCTCGATTGTAGAGATCGAGCTCAAATGATCCTTTTTTCGATTCCTTAAACTTCTAGATATCAATCGACCAGACCTCTTATTCATGAAATTCAAGTATGAGCTTTGTTTTTTCTTACCCTTACGAAGTTTCCTTACAGTTGATTTATCATTATGGTTCTGATTAGGTTCATTCGCAAGCACAGGGGAAGCTTTTCCTTTTAATTCGCCCACTACCTATTCCAACGATTTTCTGGGCAAAAACATACATCGTGATTTCTTAACCACGTGGGTTTTCAAAGAAATAGACACATATTCATTAAATTCACAGCCATTAGGTGAATTGAAACCCTGACTTTCGGTCACGGGACTATCAAAACTGGGATTTACATTTAAAGGAAGGTTCACTGTATTGTCGGCCTGGGCGAAACCATTTCGGCTCAGGAAAATCTCCCAATTATCCCTTATTTGTGATAGGTGGGATAGCAATAGTATTTTTATAAGCCCATGATGAAAGAGGCTCGACAGAGATTTCATGCTCTATCTCTTAAAACGTTTCGACATTTTGTATAGGCTCATTAACAAGTAGAACGACATGTTCAATTCAAACCCTATAAATAACATAAGCAGTCAAACGTGGTATAGAAAGACCAAACCATACCAGCCTTCGCATGTTATAAATTGCTTCAAAATCAAAATAAGGTTGGGCCATCTAGTTTTCAGGAGGTTAATAGGAATACCTTTAAGGCAACAGGTAGACTCGCGAGAGACCATGAACAGGTTCCATGGAACTTCCTCCATTTTGGCATTTTTAAACCACTTTTCACCTGCCTACGGTAGTCCTATTGCTTGGGAGACAAAGTCTTCTATGACCTCCAATTGCACATCCCCGACCTTGGACCTAAACCCATCGAATGTCTGTGAAAAGGCCTTTGCGACCGTAAGGTTGTAACCATCGAATTTCCTAAGGAAGATATCCCAACCATGAGCCTTCAAATCATCGATAGCATCATCGTGGGCAAGAAGAGATTGGCAGTCGTTCGGTTCGATTCGAACCACAGGGGCCATGGCCACCGTGAAAAGGACAGAAAATATATCACAGGGGGGAGACTTGGGCTTCCAATAAACGAGTAGCAGAGAGAGGTATGTGCAAACTAAAATGGCCCGAAAACTATGAAGTTTGGACACTGTCATAGCTTGATCAAATGAGTCTGGGAAAACGAAAAAACCAGAGGGCACGCAGAACTATGAACCATTGCCCATAATGAATATCAAACCCTCCACCAATATCAAATGCCAATTCGAATAATGAATGGTTTCATTAATGCACAGGACAACGGGGTGAGGTAAAGTCGTGGGTACATCAGACATGTACCAAGCGCCATGAATGTTGATATGATTGTTGGGAGCATGAAACCCATATCGAATGTTAATCCAATGTTTGCGCATTCATACATTTCACAAATTAAAACCAACGATCAACCATAGAACCAATTAAGTCATGATACCCATAATACATAAAAATTGTGATAGTGAATTAATCAATGAGTTTATAAAACTTGAAGCTTAGCAACATATGGATGCCTTCAAAGTGAAATTTCTTAAGTAGAAACTACAACTACAAAATCATTACCCAACTCAAGTTTTATATTTAAATTCATGCTCACAGTCATGAATTTTAAAACAAACGAAAATTTAAATGAAAAAAACTCATAAGATAAGTTTATCCCAATTATCACCACGAAGCGTAAAAACATAAGCATTTATAAATGTAAGGAGGTGGCAGCTACAGAAAGTTATAATCTCTTTGTGGTGATTTTAATTGTGATAAAAATCAACAGAATTGTTGGCTGCCAACAATGGCGACATATTGGGCGAAGCAGTTATCTCTGTATCACCAGAAAATTTATGTCAGGGGCTCAGATGAAATAATTTTTTTGAAACAGTTAACAACAGATCAATCAATCCTATCATAACTCAGAAAATAACGCAGTTTAGCATTGGGTGTATTTTTTTTCAAAAAATGTAGTCTGATATCTTATTTAGATTACAGGTGTAGCGACGTTTATACAGATAACTTCGATATCGTTGACAGAGCCACTGCTGCCAGCAGGCGTCCATAGCCTCGGCAGGGATGTCATTTAACTCACTCTAGTACCTCTATCATGTCCAAGAGTCATCCATTTATGATAAAAACATATTCATGCTTGATCATATGAAAAGACATACCTGAGAATCTTCTTAAACCCGGCATTGCTTCGCTGCCAGCGGGCATGTTCAGTGCCCCGGCTAAGTTGCCTTGGTATCATGAGTGCATTTACCTGCTACCAGCAGACCTGTTCAATGTCCCGATGGGTTTGCAAACACTTCCCACACATTACAGTGCTTCCAAATCTCTAGAATTTGTTTATAAAATTGCAGAAACTTCATGATATTCAAGAGAGCGGGGTGATACTGAAAATCTCATAGTTTAGAATGAAAAGTTTGATCATTTGCAAATTAATTTTTTGTTTTGATGACCTTCATCACGATTTGGACACTTAGATTTCTATTAAGAAACCATCTCGAGGATGGGAAGGTACAGTTGAGTTGTTTTCCTTAAAGTAGGGACAACGTTAGAATTCTGTTAAGGATAATCGCATATTCCTATGTTTTTAATGAGAAACTAGGAACATTGTTTGAACAAAAACTTCCCTTTGTTGATCTGAGTTTTAGCACTTACTGCTCATATGCTTGAAAAGTTATCAACTGCTGCTACAGAACAAGAGTTTTGATTCCCTTCAACAATTTAAATGGTGATTCGGAGATAATGATTCAGAAAACAAATCAAAATCAAGCAAAATGAAAAGAACCAAAATCAAGAACAGAAAAGAAAATAAAAAATATTTACAAGAGGGTGGATCAGAAATCATCAGGTGAAATACCTCTTGAGAGCCTGGCCATTCACCGAGAAAGTGTTTGTTCGTCCCTCCAAATTATGCAGACGAAACGAGCTAGGACCCAATTTTTTAGAAATTACAAATGGTCCCAACCACAGGTTTTGGAACTTGGTATGTTCCCCCTTACCCTCGTGGGATTTGTCCCACTTGAGAACCAAATCTCCAACATCAAAATTCCTATCAGAAGATGAATTTGAATCAAACCATCTTTTTACAATTTGTTGGTGTTGATCCAATTTATGTTTCACTTGTGTTCTCACCTCCTCTAGTTTTATCAAAGCATTTATCCAATTTTCTAGGGGAGGGCACTCTTCTTCTTGAACTTTCGGTGATAGTTGCAGAGAAGGAAGTAAGACATGTGGAGGGAGAATGGATTCTCTTCCGTAGACGAGGAATAAGGGAGAATTACCAATGGAGGCTTTTGGAGTTACCCTATCAGCCCAAAGTGCATTATACAGTGCATTATGCCAATTCTTATGGTTTTCGAAAATTGTCCTCTTGATAATCTTGATTAAATTCTTATTTGTCGATTTTGCTAGGCCATTCCCTTGAGGGTAGTAGCTTGTAGAATATTTCATTTTAATCCCTTTTTCCAGAGCGAAAACATTCATATCAAGGGACGAAAAATAAGAGGCATTATCAAAAACCAGACATTCAAGAATGTCGAATCGAGTGATAATATGGGAGTTTAGAAAAGACACTACTTGATTGGTGTTGACCACTTTTAAAGGTACAGCTTCGGACCATATTGTAAACTAGTCCGTTGTTGTGAGGATGTATTTATGTTGTTGTGAAGAAGAGGGATTGATTGGTCCTATGATGTCTAGGCCCCATTACTTAAAAGGTGCATCTACAGTAAAAGGCTGTAAAGGAAAAGCTTCATTTTTCACCCATCCTGCAACCTTTTGGCAAATTATACATTTGCGGGACAGTGTATGGGCATCTTTAAACAAGGTAGGCCAATAGTATACATCTCTTAGAACTTTGTGTGCAGTGGTATCTCCACCGAAATGACCACTGGCCTCACCTGCATGAAGTTTAGTCAGCACTCTTTCGGACTCTTCCTTTTCTAAACAACGCAGAAAAACACCATCAAAGTTCTTTCGAAATAATACATCATTTATTAACTAGAAAGATGCAGATTTAAGCCTAAGTGCTATTCTGTTTTTAGGATCAAGATTGTGGGGAGAAGATCTGTGCATTAAATAAAATTTAATGTTCCCATACCAAGAATTAGGTGTAGTTTGCACACAGATGATCTGTTTTTCGTTGCGCTGATCTACAATTGATGTATTTATTTCACTTTCTTGTTCTTCCATTGAATCAACCACTAGTTTACACAGGCCTTGACCTCTAACAATTTGTGCAGGAGTTATTTCAAGGTCATATTCCTGTAGTGAAGTCATCCAATTTTCCCTTTTCTCGCCCAGCTCTTTTTGTACTAACAGGTTTCTCACATCAGGGTAAGGAACAACAACTTTGGTTCTGGATTTTAACAGGTGAGAACGAAAGTGTTTCACTACCTTGAAAACAGCATATGCCTCCTGATCTACCATTGGGTAATTAAGTTCTGACCCTTTAAAAGCAGAGCTCATGAAGGCAATGGGTATCTCATTACTTTTAGCATTTTTCTGTCTAAGCACAGCAACATAAGATCAGTCAGATGCAAAAGTGTAAAGAGTGAAATCCTGAGAAAAATCGGGACTCATCAAGGAAGGGGCTTCTATTATTGATTTTCTAATTGAATCAAAATACTGACTTTCTTGTTGTCCCCAACGGTACAAACATCCTTTTTAATTAAATTTTGTAACGGTCTAACCATTTCCAAGAAACTTGGGACAAATCTTCTGACAAAATTAATCTTACCCAAAAAGGATTGCATGGCCTTTTTTGAAGATGGAGGGGGGAGTTTAGCAATGGCTTGGGTTCTTTCGGGATCAATAATCATTCTGTCTTTAGATACTATAAACCCCAGCAATTTTCCTTGCTCTACTACAAAGACCGATTTCTTAGGGTTGAGAGATATGTCGAACTTACAGCATCGTTCCAAGACATCCCTAAGGTGAGACAAATGACCTTTCTTGTTTTTAGAAAAGATGGTGACATCATCAAGATAGACCACAACTGACTAGTTAATGAGGCCACGGAAAGCAATTTCCATTTCTCTCTAGAAAGTGGCATCGGCATTTATCAGTCCAAAAGGCATTTTCCTGTAGGCGTAAGTGCCCCATGGGCTACGAAAGGTCATTTAAAGCTAGTCTGAAGGAGACATGAGGACCTGGTTGTATCCTGAAAAACCATCTAACAAAGATAGTCTTTTGAAACCAGACACCTGTTGAAGAATATGTTCCATTGGAGGAACAGGGTAGTTGTCTTTATCATACGCTCGATTTAGGTTACGAAAATCGACACAGAGTCGAATTTCACCACTTTTCTTCCTTACATGGACTAAATTAGACACCCATTGAGTGTGCCTAACTGGTAAAATTATCTTTGCAGTTAGTAATTTGTTTATTTCATTTTTAACAGTAGATTCCAACTTAGGATGCATTTTCCTCAATTTATGTTGAAAAGGTTGAGTCTAGGGTTTCATAGGGATTACATGTTGTATGATGTTTGGATCGAAATTTTTCAAGTCATCGTATGTCCAGGCAAATACATCCTTAAATTCTTTAAATAATTTTATAAAAGCGGATCTTTCTTGCTTGGAACATCCATTTCCCAGATTAATATTTTGAGGATTATCTCTTGTTCCTAAATTAACAGTTTCATAGATAAAAGAGGAACTGTTAGTTTTATATTTGACTACCCCTCTAAACTTGTCATGCAAGTCATAAAATTTGTCTAATCTCACAAAAGATCTGGGGATAGAGTTTACCAGCTCGGATGTCGATTCAGGAGATCGAGGATCAAATATTACCATGAAGTCTCGAAGATTCTCGTCGTGAATGCCCTCATCAATTACTGCATACTGGAAGGTGTCTTCCATATGTAGGAAGTTCATGATCTACTGGTCATCATCGAATACTCTCCAATTCATGATGTTGTCCAGAATCAGCGGCCTTAACAACAATTCGATCGAAAATGCATTAGGGGAAAGACCTTCAGTGGCCAACAATTTGGAAGCAACATTGGCCAGTAAATGAGCTTCTTAAATTACTCATCCTAGGAATGGAATGTATATTAAATGCTATAAATTTGTGCATCAAACTCCATACCTCGGTTTGGTAACTCTTCAGATGTGGTGACAAGCAATGTATTGTGTTTCTTACTTGTTTGACTACAATTTCTGAATCACCAAATACTACTAAATTATGTGCGTCCATGTCCAATGCTTTACGAAGTCCCTGAAGAAGTGCTTTGTATTTGGCAGTGTTGTTAGTACATTCAAACTCTAATCGACAAGAAATAAAATTTGTATTACCTGTAGGATCGATGAGTACAAAACCAGCACCTGCTCCTTATTTCAATTTGGATCCATCAAAATATAGGGACCAGATTTGTGGGTCATAAGCAGCACTTTGCGTATTCGGCAAAGTTGGTGTCTACGCATAGGCTGTAACTTCATATTGTTGTCTTGGATCAGTGATAGAAGATATTTCGGTCATGAAATTACCAAAGAAGGTGTTCATTCCCTATGTTTCAAATGAATTTGCTTATGTAACGAAAGGCTCATTTGGATCGTTCAGGTCTGTCACGGTATGCTTAAGATAATGTTCTATGTTTCTCCTGATTTTGTTGGGTTGTCCATTTTCAGGCAGCCACAAGTGAGACCAGTCTATAGCAAAATAGTCGTGCAACTGTTATGACCAGTCTCTGCTTAAAAACAGACCATAAAATTCAGCAATATCAAAAACGATTATATCAATTACTTGATGAACTTTAGGATTGGATGATAGTCTAATCAGCACATTCTTAATCTCACTGATCACTTTAACATTCATTCGATCTAGCTGAATGATTTTAAGATTTGAAGGTTTTACTTCTGCATTAATTTTCTGACATACAGATAGAGGCATCACATTTGATGATGCACCAGATTCAACCATACAATTATGTACATTCCTATTAAAAATCTCAAAAGTCAATAAAAAAGGTGGGACATTTTTCTATGTGGAAACAACATAATTTCGCTGATTTTTTATCGTTGTCCCTAAAACAATTTTATCTAAATTTGCTACAGTTTTTTCTGCTAAGTCCCTTTTGTCTTGAGGTTCAAATGTCTTTTTAGTTGGGACATTTTTTGCTTCGTTTGAATCGATTTCCGCTAATTTTTTACTGTTGAGATCATTCTTTTTACTGTTTTCAACGATACTTTGAAGCATTTTCTACAAAATAAGAGGAAATTTCAGCAGTTCAAAAACAGAAATATTAGCCCTCAATTTTTTCAGATTTTCAATTAAATCATATTCTAAAACTAGGGTTGCTAGGGTTTGTTTTATTTCAGCTTGCTTTGACTGTTTTGGAAACACATTTTTACTTACTTTGGGAGGAGGTTTGTTTTGCGTTTTGCTTCTTGTGTTGTAGGGATGGATAGTATCGAAATTTGCTTTGAAGATACTGTCTGACAAGTGATCGAAAACAGGAGGAGATGAGTCCTCCTTTTCTGGTACATCTTCCTCAACTGTATCATCAGAATTTTTAGGAGGAACAGAAACAGAATTGTCATGTGCTTCTAAGATGGTTTTCAAAGCATACTGTAAACTTTCGAAATTTAGACCTTTTGTGGTCGGTTTTGGTCGGTTTGGAGGAAAAGTATTTTTAAAAGGAGGTTTGAAACTTCCTTTGCTTGTGGATGCCTCCTCAGCTGATCTTTTCAAGTCACAGACCTGACTGGACAGTTTCTAGAAATCTTTCTGCAAGCTCTCCAAGTCTAAAGTTTCTTGTTGATTTTTTGTTTGAGGAGGCCTAGTAAGAATTTATATTTTCTTCTTAAAAGATGAAGTTGTTTCAGTTTCATTACTAAGATTATCTTTTAAGCTAATAATATCTTTCTCAATTTGGCTTGCCTCCTCAAAGGCTTCTAACAAAGTCTTCTTCTTGGACCTTTTAACCCATATTGCTATGTTATTGTGCAGAGCCTTAGCATAATATGCAACAATTAAACTTTATGCGGGCATTGAGTCTATAGGGATTTTGTTCTTTAACGTTAGAAACCTTTGGCTAAATTCCTTCACTTTTTCTTTAGGGTTCATTTTTAAGCTAGAGAGTTCCATAACCAAGACTTCTGGGGATTTATCATCTCCATTTTTTTCCAGAAAACAAGTTTCGAACTTGTCTCAAGAGACGATAGTCTGGGGTTGTCGAACGAAATACCATGTGGAGGCATTTCCCTCAAAATTATAAGGAAATAATTTGCATACTACATCCTCGTGTTGCACACTACGAAGTTTAATGGCCAACATAAATTTCTTTATGTGATCCTCAGCGGATTGCTTTGAATCTGGATCAAATTTGGGCAGCCATTTCTTCGTATGTTTAGGTAATGGGTGTTGGGGTCAAGTTACAACCACGACATCTTGATCGAGCTAAGGTATGGCAGAATTATTTTGGTTTTCCATGGGAGTTGGTGGTGTCGAAGGCTGAGATGGTTCTGATGAAGAACTGAATTCGTCTGAAGACTCTCCTCCTGAATATGATGGAGAAGAACTAGGTGGAGACGGTGGAATACCAAATCCTCCAGCTCCAGGGATGAGCGTTTCAGTGGGATTGGTAGTATTTCCACCTAAAGTGTTTTGAGGCAGACCAATGCCTCGAAGTTGTTCTTGAAGGTTTTTAAAGTCAAGGGGTTGATTGAGATGCCTACCAGGTTGTCTAATACAGGATAAGGCACTATGAGTTTTTATGAGTGACTGGTAGACAATTTCTTGGACGTCAATCCCTTAAGGTAGTGGTGTCACTGGTTTGACAGGAATATCAGGGTTCTCGTTTGAGGTAGTTGTTGTTTCAAGTGTAAAGTTTGTATCGAAGCGACTACGAGTTACGACAGGAGTGCAAGTGTGTGGGGGAGTCTTACGACCTCCATGTGCCATCAATTTCTTTCAAGCCCTCCTTCTAGCACCATTTGTTGATAGGCGTAATTGACACACTGTCAACTAGAAGGTCAAATCCAGAACGGGGTTGTCTAAATAACCCAATTCATTTGGAATGAAATGACCCGACAGGTTTAATGGGTTTGTTGGCCAACTAAAGTCCTAAAAATAATAAAAGAAATGAAACTAATCTATAAATATACGATACTATGAATATAAGTTTAATAATTTACAAGTGTCGAAATAGAAACATGAATATGTGCATATGATTATAAACAGTTTATGTACATCGTACAAGATTTACTTGACATCTTGTGAAACGAATGTTTTTGAAAGTGTTCATAGAAGAGATAAAGAAAGCACATACATTTTTTTGTTTTCTGTTGAATATTTAAAAGTCTAAAACTAATGAATGTTAAACAAATATAATTGAAATAAGAATAGACAAACAGTAAAAGTTAATTCAGGTTGTTCCTATTTCATTAATAAATAACTTAACTAATTGGCCCAAATTATTCGAAGATGCATCACTCTGCAACGCTTATAACCCCTGCGCACACACACTAATGGCTCCCTCTATAGAAGGGGATCCGCCTCTGAATCCCCCATCCCCTGACATGCAGGCCTTTCAGGCCCTAGTTTCGTCCTACACCAAAGCACCCAAGATTTTGCCCTCCCGATTTGTCAAAAAGGTGGCCGAAATCCCCAAGGTCACATTCTACGCACCTTCAGCGCGACCATTGGCTCTCAGGATCGCATATCATGGTTTAATTTGCCAATTCACAGGACTATGGCCCTCTCCAAAAGCCATGCATATATGTGTGGAAGCAAATTGGTGCAAGTTGATCAAAGGGAAAATGTCGAAAACCTTTTGTGGTAAGGGATTCTTTGCCTTTTTATTTGAAAAGAAAGAAGATAGAGATCTGGTCTTCCGTAGCAGCCCCTATTTCATGGGGACCAGATGAATGTACCTAAATAAATGGACACCAGACTTCAGCATCAAAAACGATATTCCCTTTGCAGTTCCAGTTTGGGTCAGGCTGCCATTTCTCCCCCTGCACTGCGGGAATGATGAAACAATTTGAAACATAGGAAACACCCTTGGAAAGTACATTGATCATGCCGAGCCAAAGGAGGATTGTGCCAGACTCTTTGTTGAAGTGGATATGGAAAAGGGCCTCCCAGAAGAAATATAACTAAATCTGGATAGTTCAGCCTACATCCAGTAAGTGGACTACAAACATATCCCCTTCAAATGTAAAATCTGCCATGAATATGGTCACTTCGCTAAATCTTTCCCCCAAGCCAAGGATACATAAGACCAATATCCTAAGAAAGATCATTGGCAGCAACCCAAAAGGAAGAAACCAAATGGGAAAAATCAACAAACTGTGCACCAAAACCAAAGGGAAAAGCCTCATGATCCAAAATAAAAGAACCCTGTATCCCCCCAAAAAGGAGAATCAAGCCACAATCGTTTCGTTGACCTCAGTCCAGTAGATACTCTACCTGACATCATGGAACCACAGGAAAACATCATTGGGAAAGGATCAGAAGCGAAAGAAAGAGGAATCGACGTGGATCTTGAGACTAATAAAGAAGTATGGGAAGTAAGCGAAGACCCCGTACAATCTCCTCACATCCAAAATCTAGAAAAACCATAAATATCAGAAGAAGAGGGTCGAGGCTCCTCAGATAGTGGATCAGAACTTAATTTAATCCAAACCATCAACAGCAAGAAGCCTGGAAGGAAATCATATAGAAACAAAAGGGAATCAACATCGAACAGGGAGAAGGAACTAGGGATTCAAAAAACTATTGAGGAATCCTTAAAGAACGATGGAAAAGCTGCCAAGAATAAAGCAGCTCAACACAAGGGAACAAGCTCACAGCCCTCAAGAGGGGGGGCACCCAAACACCCTGTTAAATGATGAAAATCATCTCCTGGAATTGTAGGGGATTAGGTAGTAACCACAAGAAAGACAAACTCAAAAAACTGATACAGGTAGAAAAACCTTCAATCCTCATGCTCCAGGAGACGAAACTGGGGGAACTGGAAACCCTCAATGACCTACAAAAAATATGGAACAATTGTGATGGACGCGTAATGATATCTAGAGGGGCCTTGGGTGGAATCAGAATCCTATGGAATAGGGCAATCTTTGATTTGCAAGAACAAATGCAAACCCAATTCTGGATCCGAGTAAATCTTCTCAAAAAAACCTCAGGTATGCTCTTCTCCATCATTAATGTTTACATCCCAAATAATTACAATGAAAAAAATGAATGTTGGCAATCTCTGATAGATCTTGACAAGGAAAATCCTCCCTAGAACCTCATTATTGCAGGAGATTTCAACACAACCAAAGCTGCAATGGAAAAAAGAGGAAGATTGGTGGTCAGAGACCAATTCCAGGAAAGATTGGAGGACCTCATCTTAGACTTGGACCTTTATGACGTCCCCTCTAGTAAAGGGATCTTTACATGGAACAATAGAAGAGTAGGGCCAGGTCATATCGTAGCTAGACTAGATAGATTCTTGATCAGCAGTAAATTGTTGGCTCTCCCTGACAAGTCGTGCTCTATGAATCTTCCCTGGGATGGATCGGACCATCGACCCATAAGACTGACCTTTGAAAAGAAATAGAACTGGGGCCCAATCCCCTTCAAAATAAACCCCCTCTAGCTAGACAGATCCAAGCTCCTTCAACCAATTGCTCAAACCTGGAATCAGTGGATCACAGGCTCCCCAAACTACATATGGGAGGAGAAACTCAAACTAGTCAAAGATATGCTAAAGAGTTGGGCCAAAAACAATCTGCATAGCAAAGAAAAAGCCAAAAAGTTCCAACTGGAGGCCCTTCAAGATGAAATGGAAAGTGCAGAGATCCAGCAGAGTCTCCTCATCCGTGAACAATCCCTCCACAAAGATTATCTCCAGGCTCTAGCGGAAGAAGAAACAGATTGGTGACTTAAATCCATGAGTATCTGGCTGAAGGCAGGTGACCAAAACACCACCTTCTTCCACAACCAAGCCAAAGTCAAAAAATGGGCCAACCAAATCTCTGAGCTTAAAACCCAAGAAGGGGAAACCCTTCAGGATTTCGACCAAATTAAGCAACACGCCTCCTCCCACTTCCTTTCCCTTTATTCAACCTCTAGCAAAAACGAGGATCACCTCTCTCTATTTCTTCAGCACATCCTCTCTAAGATAACTGAATCCGATAACTACCTCCTCGAATGACCCATAGAGGAAGCAGAAATTCTCAGAGCCCTGAATCAATTCCACGAAGACAAATCCCCAGACCCGGATGGCTTCACTCTTCATTTCTAAAAAAAATGTTGGCACGTCATTCAAAAAGATTTTACCAGAATGCTTCGCTTCACTCACAAAGCCAAAAAACTGGGTGGAGCAACGAATTCCTCCTTCCTGGCACTTCTCCCAAAATAACCTGGAGCCACCTCCCTCAATCGCTTTAGGCCCATCTCGCTATGCAACCTCTCCTATAAAATCTTTTCCAAAATAATAGCAAATAGGCTCAATCCCCTCCTCAACACGTTAATTCTTCCAAGCCAGGGAGGTTTTGTAGCAGGGCGTCAGATTTGGGACAATTACATCCTCGTCCAAGAAGCAATCCATGCCAGCAACACCCGAGGGGAGTTTGGAATGGCTGTAAAACTTGAAATGGCCAACGCATTTGACATAGTGGAACACAAATTTCTCTTCAAAGTAATGCGCAAGTTTGGCTTCAGCCAGAATTTCATGAATTGGATAAATTTGTGCATCGATTCTCCCTAGATAGAGCCACTCATAAATGGAAAACCAGCTCCTTTCTTCAAGGGATCCAGAGTCTTAAGGCAGGGCTACCCTCTCTCCCCCTATTCTCTATGTGATCATGGAAAAATCGCTAAACAGAAGCCTCGAATGGGAAAGCGCCTCTTGTAAGATTCCTGGTCTAAAAATAGCCCAAGGAGTGAAAAGACTAAACCACTCTCAGTTTGCAGATGACACAATACTACTAAGTGGTGCCTCCAAAATTCTGGCCAGAAGAATCCTTTGAGTCCTGGACACCTTCCTCACTGTCTCGGGAGGATCTCTAAATAACGAAAATGTTGAAATAATGTAACTGCGAAGATCATTCTTATTATTTTGTTATTGGATTAAATCCCCATTGTGGATTAATCATGTCATTATTATTATTTTTATTATTAGGTTAATCCCCATTGAGGATTAAC
>ML786773.1:14472-52705 GCA_009831015.1 Picea engelmannii | reverse complement strand
TGGCCAAACTCCGGTATGGTGTTCTCCATCTAGATCAAGAATGTTGGCAATGGTGGCAATGGAGAAAAACTTCTCGTCAAGGGTATATTGCTTGGACACACTTTGTGGCAGAGATTTATGAACGCTTTCACACTGACACCAACCATTTGGGTCGTTTGACAAAGTTGAAACAATTAGGAACAGTGGAAGACTTTATAGTTGCCTTTGAGCGCCTGTCTTTTAGAACAGAGGGCGTGTCTAATGCCTTTTTCCGAGAGTGTTTTATCAGCAGCCTCAAGGATGAGATTCGGGCCCATGTCATCATGGCTCGGCCTCAGAGTTGGGTGGAGGCTACTAAAAGACCTAAAGAAGCACAACAAGTCGTATCTTCTCAAAACCGAAAACCCTCCTTTATCCCTCGCCCTAAACCAGTAAATCCCTCTGCTCCACTAAAGATCCAAAAATTGACCAGGGCTTAAATGGCTGAACACCAACTCAAAGGCCTTTGTTATAACTGTGATGACAAATATTTCACAGGCCACAAGTGTAAAGAAAAAAATATTTTTATGGCCATCTCAGAGGATATTTCGGAAGAGGATATAGAAACTCCCCTTGTGTCTGAGTCACCTGAATCCACTAACATAACCCTCCCTCAGACCCTCCCAAAGTAGAACCGTTCATTTCCCTCAATTCTCTCACTCACTTCTCCACTCCCCAAATCCTCAAGCTAGTCGGTTACATCAAGCATCGGAAAGTCATCATTCTGGTTGATAATGGCAGCACCCATAATTTTATTCATCGTCACATTGCCCAAGAAACTCATTGCTACATCCATGTCGTTAATAATTTCCAAATCACGATTTCCAATGGTGGTTCCATGAAATGTGGAGGGCATTGTGAAAATGTGCGTCTCCAAATTGTTGACTACCACCTGAAATCCCATATGTTTGCTATTGACATGGGAGGTTGTGACATTGTGTTGGGTGCAGACTGGCTAAGGACTTTGGGTCCCATTCTCATGGATTTTAAAGACTTAACCATGCAATTCAACCAGGAGGGCCACCAATATAAGTTCCAAGGCATCACCGCCAAATCACCTAAGATCATTAGTTCCCATCGCATGGAAAAGCTGATCAAAAAAGGTCATTCTGGTGTTATCGCCCAACTCCATGCCATACAAGCAACAGAGACACCCTTGGTACCGCAAGACCTCCAAGCCATCCTTTCTAAACATCAATTGGTCTTTTCCACTCCCCAAGGACTCCCTCCTTCCCATGGTGTTCATAATCATTCCATTCCCCTTGTACCCGGAAGCCTTCCTCCCAATATTCGTCCATATCGTCACCCCTTTTCCCAAAAAAATGAAATTGAGAAAATGGTCCAGGAACTCTTTAATGAAGACGTTATCCGTCCTAGTACAAGCCCCTACTCTTCTCTTGTTGTCATGGTCTTGGAGAAAGAAGGTTCTTAGCGAATGTGTCCTGACTTGCGTGCCCTCAACAAACTTACCATCAAAGACAAATTCCCCATTCCTCTCATTGATGACCTCCTGGATGAATTAAGTGGCGCCCAATTCTTCACTAAACTTGATCTTCGTTCGGGCTACCACCAGATACGTATGAAAGAGGCAGACATTCCCAAGACTACCTTTAGAACTCATGAGGGCCACTATGAGTTTTTGGTCATGCCCTTTGGCTTGTGTAATGCCCCCTCCACCTTCCAAAGCCTCATGAATCATGTCTTCTATCCTTTTCTCCGCCATTTTGTCTTAGTTTTCTTTGATGATATCCTCGTCTATAGAAAAACCTGGATAGACCATCTTGCTCATGTGGATCGAGTTCTCCATCTACTCTCTCAGCACCAACTTTTCCTGAAATAGTCTAAATGTGCTTTTGGCACCTCAGAAGTAGAATACTTGGGTCATCTGGTTGGCAAGGATGGCGTCAAGATGGATCCTAAAAAGATTGAAGCTATGCAAGACTAGCCTCACCCAAAGACTCTTAAGAGCTTGCATGGATTTCTGGGATTAACAGGGTATTATCGCAAGTTTGTTAAGAATTATGGGAATATTGCAGCACCTCTCACTGCTCTCCTAAAAAAGAACTCTTTCACTTGGACTCTAGTCGTTGCTCAAGCTTTTCAAACCTTGAAAATGGCCATGTGCACCACTCTAGTCCTCGCCCTTCCCAATTTCACAAAGGCCTTTGTGTTGGAATGTGATGCCTCAGGGAAAGGAATTGGTGTTGTCCTTATGCAAGAGGGTCGACCTTTGGCCTTTACCAGCAAGAAACTATCTGAAAGAAATCTGGGCAAATCCATATATGAAAAGGAAATGTTGGCTATTATGCATGTCATTGATCTGTGGCGCCCTTATCTATTGGGGCAACGTTTTCAAATTAAGACAGACCATCAAAGCCTCAAGTATTTTCTGGAACAACGCATTTCCTCCCTAGAACAACAAAAATGGGTGACTAAGCTCTTTGGATATGATTATGAGATCATTTACAAGAAAGGAAAAGGCAATGTGGTTGCGGATGCACTTTCCCGAAAATATGAAGATGAAGGATCCCTTTTTTCTCTTTCATTCATTGTACCAGATTGGCTCCAAGAAATTCACCAGGTATGGCTACAAGATCCCAAAAGTTCGCAGTTGATCCAACAATTGCATTCCAATGCTCCAGCTTCCCCAGGGTACTCTTGGCTCCATTATGAACTTCGTTAATAAGGGCGTTTGTATTTAAGTAAACAATCAAAGCTTAAATCCACGGTACTTTCTGAGCTTCATGATACACCCACAGCAGGGCACTCCGGGTTCACCAAAACCTATGACAGGGTCAAACGTTCCTTTTTCTAGGATGGTATGAAACAGGACATTCGTAATTTTGTCATTGAATGTGTTGTGTGTCAACGCAACAAGGGTGAAACAGTCAAATCTCTCGGCACACTACAACCGCTCCCGATTCCACCTGTTATTTGGAAGGATATCTCTATGGATTTTATTACCAGCTTACCCAAATCGGGAAATAAATCAGTCATCATGGTGGTTGTTGATCGCCTTTCCAAGTATGCTCATTTATGCGCCCTTCAACACCAATTTATAGCATCCACGGTGGCTCAAATTTTCATGGATCATGTCTTCAAGCTTCATGGCATGCCGCACTCTATTGTTTCTAATAGTGACCCAACTTTCACAAGCAATTTTTGGCAAGAACTGTTCAAGATACAAGGCACTGAATTGCATCTCAGCACAGCTTATCATCCCTAGACTGATGGCCAAACGAAAGTTGTCAACAAGTGTTTGGAAACATATTTGAGGTGTTTTGCCTCAGAAAAGAAAAATCAGTGGACTCAATGGTTACCCCTAGTTGAATGGTGGTACAACACTTCATACCATACAGCTACACACACGACTCCTTTTGAAGCGGTATATGGACAGAATCCACCTTCAGTTCTCCCATACTTACCGGGTGCCTCGAAGGTCCAGGCAGTTGACCAAACACTTACAGCTCGAGAGGATATTCTTTGTACCCTCAAAGATAATTTGGTCATGGAATAGAATCACATGAAGCAACAAGTAGATCAAGGTCACTCTAAACGTCAATTTGCAGAAGGGGATCAGGTGTTTCTTCGACTCCAACCTTACAAGCAAACTTCCCTCAAGTCCGAGCATTGTCAGAAGATAGCGCCCAAATTTTATGGTCCTTATACAGTTCTCAAGCGTGTGGGACAAGTAGCCTATCAGTTAGCTTTGCCCAACCATTCGAAGCTACATCATGTTTTTCATGTTTCATGCTTAAAGAAGGTGATTGGAGATAAGTGCCAAATTCAAACCAACCTTCCCGAGTTAGTTGAAGAAGGATCCATTTGGCTACATCCAGAAGCAGTTTTGGACCAGCGTGAGCGTCGCCTACGTCAGAGAACCATCAAGGAAGTGTTAGTCTAGTGGAAAGATACAACTCCAGCAAATGCCACTTGGGAACCAACTACCATTCTGCAGCAATTTCCTCATCTCAAGCCTTGAGGAAAAGCCTATTTTTAAGGGGGCGGACATGTTAGGGTCCTAACTCGCACATAGGTAGAACAATATATTCGGATGTAATAAAGGTCAATATTAATAAGACCTTTCAATAAAACAGAATAAGGCGAATGTAAGAATACCTAATAGAATCTTCTGCTTCTAGAAGGATCTTCCTCTAGATGCTTCTTTTAATAGACATATTTAGTATAAATAGGATTCGAGGGTATGAGAACCCTAGCTTGGATAATATTGTAATAGAGCGCTGCTCAACTGGAGATTTCCCCCTCGAAGAGGCCTGTGAATATTGCTTTTAAAATCAAAGTGTTATTTCTGTTGTTGTTCTTATATCATTTCAGTGCTATTGTGGTGATTGTTCTGGTTATATTGTTGTTATTCTGCCATTACTAGCATTTTATTTATGTTCTGCATACTTTTTATATATGGTATATTACATGGAGGATGCAACAATCTACTAGAGAAATTGGGAGCGTTGAGTGCCAACATGGCATTCGATATGGAAACTTTATCTCAACACCATTTCTTGATCCGTAAGCTACAGGATGAAAGTGATGCACAGAGAAGCCAAATTGATACTCTATAGCACAGGCTGGATCAGCTAAATGACACATAGCCCCCAACAAGTAACTCAGAAGATCAACAAGGCTACTCGAGGAACGTCCTGTCCAATTCAATTAACTAGGTGCCAGATTTGAATGAGCCTCTCCCGGACTTCAAAAGGAACATGCAGCAATCCAAGGCGGAGAAGAATGTCTAAACTAGTCGCCCCTTTCTCTCTAACTGCTCGATGTATTATCGTTTCGTGTTTTTAAGCGGCTCTTTCTGCAGATTATATGTAGGAAACTCTCCACACAGTATTTTTGTAAGAAAAAGGGGAATTACGAACATCCCCATTTTTGTAACCGTTCTCTCAGAGAAGAACCCAGACACAGTCCTCCATGACTGGTTTTTTTTGTAATCTTCAGTGGATTTATCCACACCAATCAATATATCTTTTCCAGTTCTTGTTAAAAAAAATAATAATAACTTAACTAAATAACAAGTAAACTAACCTGTAACTAATCGATTAAACTGAATTTATCTCCCTGTGTGATTCAAGCTCCTAACTGTCCTGCGTATAAGGGAAACCTGTAACAGAACATAGCTAATACTCCCAAAACAAACTCAAAGATGCCTTGGAGCAAGAATATAACAACAGAATGATAAATATACAGATCTGGTGATCTTATAATAATGAACATTTATAAACAGAGGAAACTCAATACAAAGCATTCATGTAATCCATCATTCAATATCTAGCATAAATCAACAATAATTAAATGGCAGATTGATCACAGATGTAATAGGGAACAATGAATTACAGACATAATTAAAGTACTTAATAATATAAAATACCATACGATAACCAGACTAAAGCTGCATCAAACGTAATAACATTTCATAAGATGGAGGCAAAAAACATAATGGGGTAAGCGTCACACAGGTCTAAAGCCAAATGGTGAACAACTTCTCCATATCAGTTTTCAAAATCATATGTCCATAATGTATCCCAAAAAAAGATGTCCCCACTACTAAGAGTGACCAATATTTAAACTAGCTTAGGATTCACATACTCTTATCTTGCAAGATAAAGTGCAATCCCCAAAAAATAGATAGTATTAAAAAAATAGTGAAACTAGAAACCACTCCTGTATGAGTTGGTTTGTAAAAATAATAACAAAGTTTTTTCAACATAAAAGAAAGAAACTACTGATTAATAGAACGTATGATCCAAGATATTTTCTCCATGTAATCAGCATCATAATCATCAATTTCCTGTAGATAGCAAAACAAATCTGATATTCAGAAAATAATGCTAACTAATATTCAGAAACAGACTGGCTACAAAATCATAGATTTTGTAGCTAGTCTTATTATTAACAAAGGAAATCAAAATTAAATCTTCCTATTTTCATTTTTCATAACAGAATGAAAATAAAATCAAACAAAATCATTTTTACCATTAGAAATTAGCAAATGAAGGATCGGACAGTTCCGAATTTAAGATGGCTTTGAAGTTGGTTGTATTTTTTATGATTATATTACCATATCTCTTGGGTATTTTATTTGCTCGCTCTGTACATGCTTTCAACTCTTGGTTTTCTTGTTCAAGTAAAGCATTGTGTGCTGCCAAATGTTTTACGCGTGCCTGCAATAATGGAATGTCCCTGTAATAGCGTTCTATCCAATCTAAGCAAGTGTCACAATGCACTGGTGCTATAGCAGACCGATGTGGAATGTATTCAGCAACGGGTTTCTCCTATTTCTCTGTGGCTTGTTTCAAGTCGTAGCTAATGCTAGCAAAACTTTCTTTTCCTTTGAGACACGAAGGTAATCTAGAGACAAAGTCATACTCTTCATCTTGATCAGTAGTTTCGTTCCCGAGACATTGGTTGACCGGATCTTCCTGATCAAGGAAATCATTTTTCTCTTGATCTGAAAAGTGATCATTGACCTCGATCGTAGAGATCGCGCTCAAATGATCCTTTTTTCAATTCCTTAAACTTCTAGATATCAATTGACCAGACCTCTTATTCATGAAATTCAAGTCTGATCTTTGCTTTTTCTTACCCTTACGAAGTTTCCTTACAGTTTTTTTATCATTGTGGTTCTGATTAGGTTCATTCACAAGCACAGGGGAAGATTTTCCTTTTAATTCACCCACTACCTGTTCCAACGATTTTCTGGGCAAAAACATACATCGTGATTTATTAACCATGGGGGTTTTCAAAGCAATAGACACAAATTCATTAAATTCATATCCATCAGGTGAATTGAAACCCTGACTTTCAGTCACAGAACCATCAAAACTGGGATGTACATTTAAAGGCAGGTTCACTATATTGTCGGCCTGGGCGAAACCATTTTGGCTCAGGAAACTCTCCCAATTATCCCTGATTTGTGACAGGTGGGATAGAAACAGTATTTTAATAAGCTCGTGATGAAAGAGGCTCAATAGAAAGTTCATGCTTTGTCTCTTAAAACGTTTCGACATTTTGTATAGGATCATTAACAAGTAGAACGACATGGTCAATTCAAACCCTATGAATAACATAAGCAGTCGAATGTGGTATAGAAAGACCAAACCATACCGGCATTCATATGTTATAAATTGATTCAAAATCAAAATAAGGTCGTGCCATCTAGTTTTTAGGAGGTTAATAGGAATACCTTTAGGGCAGTAGGTAGACTCACGAGAGACCATGAATAGGTTCCATGGAACATCCTCCATTTTGGCATTTTTAAACCACTTTTCACCTGCCTGCGGGAGTCTTTTTTCTTGGGTGACAGAGTCTTCTGTGACCTCCAATTGCACATCCCCGACCTTGGCCCTAAACCCATCAAATGTATGTGCAAAGGCCTATGCGACTGTAAGGTTGTAACCATCGAATTTCTTGAGTAAGATATCCCAACCATGATCCTTCAAACAATCAATGGCATCATCGTGGGAAAGAAGAGCTTGACAGCTATTTGGTTTGATTCGAACCACGGGGTCCATGGCCACCATGAAAAGGAAACAAAAGATATCATAGGGGGGGAGACTTGGGCTTCCAATAAACGAGTAGCAGAGAGAGGTCTATGCAAACTAAAATGGCCTGAAAACTACGAAGTTTGGAGACTGTCATAGTTTGATAATATGAGTCTGGGAAAAAGAAAAACTAGAGGGCGAGCAGAATTATGAACCATCACCCATAATGAATATCAAACCCCCCACCAGTATCAAATGCCAATTCGAATAATGAATGGTTTCATTAATGCAGAGGAAGCAGGGTGAGGTAAAGTCGTGGGTACATCAGACCTGTACCAAGCGACATGAATGTTGATATGACTGTTAGGAGCATGAAACCCATATCGAATGTTAATCCAATGTTTGTGCATTCATACATTTCACAAATTAAAACCAACGATCAACCATAGAACCAATTAAGTCATGATACCCATAATACATAAAAATTGTGAGAGTGAATTAATCAATGAGTTTATAAAACTTGAAGCTTAGCAACATATGGATGCCTTCAAGGTGAAATTTCTTAGGCAGAAACTATAACTACAAAATCATTACCCAACCCAAGTTTTATATTTAAATTCATGCTTACAGTCATGAATTTTAAAACAAACGAAAAAAAACTCATAAGATAAGTTTATCCCAATTATTGCCTCGAAGCGTAAACACATAAGCATTTATAAATGTACGGAGGTGGTAGCTACAGAAAGATATAATCTCTTTGTGGTGATTTTAATTGTGATAAAAATCGACAGAATTGTTGGCTACCAACAGGTATCAAAGTTTGTTTGAAGACCCACTCCCACTGTATTTCGAGATCTCAAACACATGTTGTTGTATTTTTAGGTTCTACTATTTTTGTGCATTTCTAGGTTGAGCAGACTATTTCATTGCATCAAAATCATTTCTTTCAGTTGGAAACACTTTTCATTTCACTCAAAAAGTTTTCTTTTTTTCCCAAGATACGACCTTTTGTCAAATCTAGAGGTATAAAGTCTGAATATGCCCTTTTTTATTTTTATTTTTTATGAGTTAATGTTTTAGTTTTACTATTTTTATTTCTAGGTTGCTATTATTTTTTGTCTGTATATGCTCTCTACCATGCACTTTTTGTGATATCGACAAATTAGAAACATAGTGGAAAGTATTATGTTATTTACTATATGCTTTATGGAAGCTCAGCAAATCATAAATAGAGAGAAGCTTTCATTTTTTGGGTACGATAACTGAGATATAACCCTATTATTGCTAAGATTCAGAAATATATATATATATATATATATATATATATATATATATATCAAAAATTCATTTGTTTTTGTGTGCAGTCGTGTTAAAGTTTTTTGCAGGTAAAAACAAGGGTTTGGGGGGTAAGCACACACTTCAAGGCAAATAGTTAAAAAAAATCTCGTCCTTCATTAAAATTGTTATATATTTTTCTTTAACTCACTTGGTTGAAAGATACTTTATTTAATAAGAAGTCTTGAGTTCAAGTCTTTCTTTTTTTAAGTTACTTTTCGAAAAAAAAATCATGCAACATTGAGTTATCTCATAACTTTATTGTAAAGTGCATTTTTCTTAAATTATAAAAGTGAATCACTATAAAGTAACTTTAATATTATTTTTTTAAGATATATTTTGCAGGCAATTTTAATTTATAAATTAACTTCATTGTAAAAATGATTCTCACGTATTCTATAAAAGTGGGTCACTTCATAAGTAACTTATTTGTAAAAGTGATTTTATAGGAAAAGTTTGGAAATAAGATAATTTGTTTTACTCACAACCTCATTATGCATGCATCAGGATGCGAGGCAACCTCTATCTATCATGTGGCACCTTGACTACCATTTATTCCTTTTTCAAAATGGGCATAATTTTCACATCCGAAGTCTGTTTTCAGTGCCATTTATTTAAACAACCTATTTTTTTGAAAGCTTTCCACCTAAACTGTTAATTCCAGCTTTTGAATCCATATTTTTTGCATATTTTTAATATGTCTACTCGAAGCGATCTTTTTCTTATCAATACCAACTACTTCTTATGGAAATCCCATATGAAGGATGTACTACGAAGTAAAGGATTGTACCGGATTACCCTAGGAAAAGAAAAAACGTCCACTTATACTGAAAAGAAAGCCAAATGGGATAATAAGAATGATAAAGCACGTGGACTAACCAGAATGTCCATCTCTCCTAATTTATGGTTTCATCTTCAAGGAATTGATGACCCAGATGAATCTTGGGATAAACTTAAAAAGTATTTGGCAAACACATTGTGATTTCATCCCACCAGATTGAAAATCAGTTAATGACTTTAAGTCCCAATGATTTCTCTTCCATTGAAGATTGTATATCTAAATTCAAAACACTTAGACTCTTACTTCAAGACTCCAAAATAGATCTGAAGGATGATCGATACATGTATGTTATTCTTGCTAAGCTTGGTAGTGTATATTATATCTTTGTATCTACCTTTTATGCCACTAGAGAAGCTCTAGAGGGTGTTTACCAAGCTCCCACTCTTGAGTCTTTTTGTGATTCTCTTATTAGAGAGCAAGATAAGCTCTTGCAACATGGAGTGATAAGCACTATAGGTAAATCTAACAAAGCCTTAGTGGCCAACAAAAAGATAAACCCAAGCATCCAAAGAAGCAACATCATCACAACAATAAGAAAAATAAAAGTCCCAAAACCTCTCAACCATCTTCTACTTCCAATGGTGACAAGGGACCAAAATTAAAAAATAAGAAGATTAACAGACATTGTAATTTTTGTGGGCAAGATGGTCATTTGGAGTGTGAATTTTTTAAAAAGATGAAAGCCTTAGAAGTAGCATTGAAGAAGCACAACATCAATCTTGATTCTTCTTCTTCTAACTCTTCTTCTCATTAGCATGCACTTTCTACTTCTAGTTTATCCTTCAATGCAACATCTATTTCTTCTTCTGATGAGTGGCTTATTGATTCTAGAGAATCTTATCATATGGCTAAGGATAAAGCCATTTTTTATGCTCTTAATGAATGTAACACCAAAAAAATATGTGTTGGTGATGATAAATCTCTTAGTGTTGTAGGTTGTGGAATAGTTCAGGTAGCTAATGGTCATTTTAATGTTGTATTATGTGTTCCAAGTCTTTCTTGCAACCTTTTATTAGTGTATCAAATCACTCATCCAGGTGAAGGTGAAAAACTATAGTTTTCACCTCACCAAGTTGTAATCAAGGATTTAAAATATCCTAAGTATGTTATACCAACTGGAATTGTTGATGATATTACAAGGTTGTACAAATTTGACAACTTTGAATTCTCGTCTTTTCCATCAATTTTTGTTGCTCATAGTAATGACTTGAGCAAACTTTTGCATGAGCGCTTTGGTCATCTAAACTATTAATCATTGCAACAACTATGTAATCAAAATATGTTGACTAGTATTTCTCTAATTTATTGCAGAGATGGTGTTTATGTCAGTTGTGTTCTCGGCAAACATTGTTGGGACAATTTTGACGGATGTGCCTCTTAGCACGCCCCAACCCCTTTGAAGCTTGGTCACAATGATTTGTGTAGTCCTCTTTCTTCTCCTTCCTTCTCTAGGTGAAAGTACTTCTTAAGTTTCATTGATGACTTCTCCGAATACACTTGGGTTTATTTCCTAAAACTTAAGAGTGAAGTGTTTGACATGTTTTTGTCTTACAAGTCCATTACAGAAAAACAATCTAAACATCAATTACAAAGGTTAAAAACATATAATGGTAGTGAATATGTGAACAACAATTTTACAACCTATTGCACTACACAGGGCATTCAAATGAAACATATTGTTCCATATACACCACAAAAAAATGGTGTTGTTGAGAGAAAGAATCACACATTAAAGGAAATGGCTAATTGTATGATCCAATCCTAGAGTTTAAGTCTTCATTTTTGGGTGGAAGACATTACTTGTGAAAATTACATAGTAAATTACACTCGCACAAATGCTTTTAAAAACATAACATGGGAATAAGCATGCACTAAATTTAAGCCAGATATAAGCCACTTCTGTGTATTTGGCAGTGAAGCATGGGCTCACATTCCCAATGAAAAAAGGAAAGCATTACAACCTAAAAGAAAAAAGTGCATTTTTGTTGGATATTCCAAAGATGTCAAACGGTATATGATTCTTCAAACTCATTCCAATTAAATCATTATTAGAAGAGATGTTAAATTTGATAAAAATATCTCAACCTATGAGCCTAATTCGGTGTTTGTGCCATCTTCGACCTACAAGCCATCTTTGACATTTGTGTCATCTTATGGTCCTATTTTGGTTTCTCCTTCAAATGATGATAGTGAGGATGAAAATCCACCTCGGCCTACTCACCTTTCTAAGGATGAATCCATTGTACATGAACTTGGACCAGCACCACCACTTCCCAGATGGGTCCATTCAACACGAGAAGCAATTGGTGATCTTGTCAAAGATACTATAGATCAACATTGTACATGTTCATAATTCCAATGAGCCTCCTCTCTTTTAGCTCAACTTTCATAGACTCGTTATCAAAACACATTTGCATAAGCTTCTATCCATCTAGATCGGGACATATCAATGAATGAAGAATAGTGTTCCTTAATAGTGAATAATACTTGGGATCTTGTACCTCTTATAAAAGGAGGAAAACTTGTCAAATTTAAATGGGTGTATAGAATTAAGTATGCATCAAATGGAAGTGTTCAAATACATAAGGCCCTGTTAGTTTCCAAAAGATTCTCTCAAGTTGAAGGAATTGACCACAATGAAACCTTTGCCCCTATAGCCAAAATGAGTTCTATCCACCTTGTTCTAGCCCTTGTTGTCACACATAGATGGTAGGTCCATCAAATGAATGTTAAATATACCTTCTTACAAGGGGATTTATAAGAATAATTCTACATGGAACAACCTCTTGGCTACGTTCATAATGAATCCAACCTTGTTTTTCACCTTAAGAAATCTCCCTATGGTATTAAGAAATATCCTTGGGACTAGTACGCTAAAATGGATAGCTTTCTTCTTGACACTAGCTTTTCTTAATGTCATTCTAAACCTAATGTCTATACCAAGAAAGTAGGAATTCATCTCCTAATACTTTTCCTTTATGTTGATGACCTTATCCTCACTGGTAGTGACCCTAAACTTTTAAACCATGTGAAATCCATCCTAAAGAAGCAATTTGAAATGACAGACTTTGGATATTTGCATTATTTCCTTGGCCTCCAAGTATTACAAACCAAGGAAGGAATTTATGTTTCCCAATCTAAGTATGCACGTGATCTTCTTTGTCAATTTCACATGGAATATTCTAAGCCAACCTCTCTAGTCTGGATTCAAACTTGTTGCCACCTGCACTACTCCCAAACTCAATGCCAATTTGTATCGTCAATTAGTCAATATCTTTTTGTACTTGACTCGTACCCTTCATGATATTTCCTTTTTTATTGGTCTAGTTTCCTGGTATATGAAAACACCCCATGAAAGTCATTGCAAAGCAGCAAAAATGATACTTCGGTATGTCCAGGGTACAGTTTAGTTTGGGATATATTATAGTTCCATGGGAACTCCTTTGTTGGTTGGTTTCACTAATTCAAATTGGGTCAACGACATTGACGATCAAAAGTCTACTATAGGCTATATTTCCATCCTTAGTTCAAGACTTGTCACTTGGGATTGTAAGAAACAATAGGCTCTTGCTCTTTCTTCCACAAAAGCAGAGTACCGAGTAATAGACATTAATGCAAATGAAGAAGCCTTGTGGCTTCGACAAATTCTTTCATAGTTTGGCTCCCAATAGCAACATCTAACTACCATCTGGTGTGACAATCAGAGTGCCATCAAGATTACTAAATATCCAATTCAACATCAATGCAATGAACACATTGAACTACAAATGCACTTCATGGGAAAGCTCATTTGTGATCAAGTTCTTGCAGTGCTCTTTTTCCCTACAGAATATCAAGTTGCGTACATTTTCACAAAGTCTATACATAAGCGATTTTTTCCAAACTTTGATCCATTTTAGGAGTTCAAGAAGTTATCATTAAGGGGGGATAGGTTCTAATGCCTCCTTCCTTATCCTATTGTGTCACCTTTGTAAATCCTTCAATCTTATCCCAAGTTGTTCTTAAGGGTGGATGTTAGGATATTTAGGCATTTAGCATTCAATTAAGATCAACTTGGCCTAATGTCTCTTTACATAAAAGTGTGTTTCTTTAGTACACATTTATAGTTATGCAATCCAACTATCACGATATATTCTAGATATAGAGTGATCAGATGGATCATAATCTCTGCAATCTTAGTGGCTATATTGATCAGTGTCTTAACACTTGATTGATCCATGATCTCTAGTTAAAGATGGAGGGTCATTTGTTGATGATCGATTGTGAAAAACTCTCTTGTAAAACAATTTTCTTTTGCATTAATATATTACCTCAAGTGATCACGTTGGTTGGGGTCATGGACGGTTTCCCTCTTCGAGGGTTTTAACCATGTAAACAAATTGGTGTTATGATATTTGATATAGTTGTGTGAGTGGTTATTGAAGGTGTTCATCTTGTGTAGGGATATCCTATTTTTTAGAACAAATCCCAACAAAGAATCTTACCTATGAAGAAAACCAAAAGAAGAATTTGTCATTTTGAAGACAAATAATGTCCATGCAAAAAGAAAGAATTTGTGCTCATTCGCAGAATGGAAATGTTTGCAGTTTAATATTGTCTAGCAGTGTGGGACCCTTGATTGGCTTCTTTCCAGAGCCTCCAAATCCATCAAAGCTTCAAAATCCCTCAATTTGACACCAAAATTACACCTCCTTCCACAGGTTTAGAGTTTCAAAACTTCGTAGTTTTTTCAAACCAATCCCCAATTGAAATTTTTTAGTTACCTCAATGGCCTCTTGGGCCAAGGCTTTCTCACCAAAGCCTCTCAATTTCATGCAAAAATCAAGCTACCACTTAGTTTCACACCCACCAATTCAATTCAAGGTTTCATGGTCATGGCCATGGCTAGTTCACGGCGAGGAAATGAATTCATGTTGTTGTTTTTGGTTGTTTTAATATAAAAATATACTATATATTAGCTTATAGGTGCGGTCCTTTAATGTCCCACATCAAATGTTGTCATCATGAATCTAGGTTGGGTATTGACGACATATAACATCAATTAGGTGATGTCCATGAATTATATGATATTGCAAGTTACACAGCATTGAATGGATATGAATTAATGTACAACGCACTCAACCACTTGACGCTAGTCGAATTTTGATCGAAATAAATATAAAAACATTTGAGAAAAATATATATATTTGTTTTTTGTTGCAATTGACATTACGCTAGCAGGAAACATGTGGGATGGGATTGAGTTGCAATTCATGATGTAAATAATTATATTGTACATGTTATTGGGTGTGTTGTCATGAAGCATAGGTGGGACATCCATGGATACTGCAAAAATGAATTCAACGTGAAAATCCACGATCATGAACATGATAAAGCATGCTAAAATGACTACACTAATAAAAATTAATTACATATAAGTGAGAAGTACTACTAATTTATATTCATGTAGTCGTTATCTAGTTGTATATGTTTACCCATAATATATATTAGTAGTTTAAGTTGGTCATTTGTAGCTACTTCACTTAAAATTGCTAAAATTTGGTAGTATTTAGCTTATAAAAAGTGTCATGACTAACGCTTTTTGTCATGCGGTCACAAATTTGTCATTTTGTACTAGTGATATAGCTTTCTTATATCTAAATCTTCTTCTATTGACTCCAACCATGGTTTTCCTTCTACTAGATCTAACGGGTGATAATACTTTTACCATTCCATTTCATTTTTACTATGTCTTTTTCCAATAATATGATATTTGTTGTTCTTCTACCCTGGGGTCGATAAACTAATATTGCATACAATGTGCTCCACTATACCTAGTCAATGAATTCAAAGTCGACTACCACCGTGTTGAGCACTCAACACACCCTCAAAAATTTTGAAATTCCAGGGCACCACTTTACTTCATTTTCATCCTTAGACTTTGTTGTTGCTTGATCATAACTTGTTTTAAAACTTTCTCTTCACTTCTGCTCAATTTTGATGACTCCCAAGCCTAACTTGAATAACTGCTAGAAGGGAGGGAACCCGGATAGTTCCTATCATAAGCCTAAGGGGTTGGGGATTTAGTCATTTTGAAAAATGTTTGAAAGAACATTTGACTTCCATGCTTTCCTCGATGCCCGATATAAACTTGAAATATGTTGACGCACTAATCAAGCATCGACTTTTATTTTTGCAAGTTTCACGACATATAGACAGTTTCATTGATCGTTGATGTGCATCGGTCGTCGATGCCCAACACGGAACATTGCAAACTACTCTAGGAATAGCTAGGACCCCTGGCGTCAATGGGAGAACTTGCTAAATCAATCATGATTTCCCATTATTAGGGAAGAACTGGCCCTGCCTGTTGATCCCTTAAACTAAAATTTATCCGACTCCATCTCAATAAGCGACCTCATCACCCTCCATGTCTCCAGACACATTGATTGCCATGTGGATAGTTGTACTGCCATGTCACTGAGGCAACCATATACCACCACTTCAACAGTTCCACATCAGCATTGACACATCACCCATGACATCATCAGGTACGATTCGCAAGTTCATCGGTACGCAGGAATTTTTTCTGGTAAAGTCGAAGGGCGGAAATAATGGAAAAGACTCACCGACGTCGATGGGCCCCATCGGTCGTCGAAAAATTCATGTGACAGTTCAAAAGGATTAATGGATAAACACTCGATCGACATATATCGATAAGGATTGTGCTCTAGTTGTGAGAGCTCGAACAAGATCTTCTTCTCCTCGATCCCCGATGACACGTCAACATCTGCGAACTAGGACCCCAAGGTCACCTTTTTCGACACATGATCAAATCCATCGATGATCGATTTCGGTGAAGTAAGCTGCAATATGGAATATTCACATTACTTCCCACAATTGATATGGACCATTCAAAATCCAAACAAGTAACCTTGAAGCACCTAGTGTTATAAGACAAAGTTGTCCATGCACTGAAGTTATATCCCTATGTACATGACCTATCCAGGAAAGCAACGTCAGCTTAAGGGTTCCCTAAATTCATGTTGCACAATGCATACACCATGTCATCATCTCAATAAACGTACAATATAGTTATGACATTAGAAGGGATTTCTCACCCAAGATTTCATTCGGGTTGACAAAAAGGCTATCACATAAGACTATGGAACTAACGATTAACGCACTTTCCCAAAACTCGATTTGAAGGTTCATTGTGCGCAACATCATCAGAATTCAAAACCACGGATGGACTAAAGAAATGGTCTCCTTGAATTGATGATCAATGTGATAGATTAATTCCCAAGCATGGCATAGATGACGCATTTAAATCCTGAATATTTGCAGAGATATTGGTGTACCTTCTAATGGCGAATGTTGATGGGACTCATGAAAATAAGGTATAAGAACTCAAACCATTTTCTTTTGGAAATATTATCATTCATCGAGTTGTTGGGAGATTTCATGCTATCGAGATTTTCCAAGAACCAGAAACCTTGCACATCTGAATTAGTTGTTGTCAAATTCGAGTTGCCTTGTTGAGACTGGTAAGTATTAAAGCTAAAACCTTGTTCCAATGCTCAAGTATCGTAAATTTTTGGCTTATAGGCTATTGTATTTTTCACAATTGTTGAGCATTCACGAATCTCATAATGTTTTTTGTTGCAGAGAAAATGCCTCCCTGATGGCCAACGACCTGTCAATTGTTGAAAACACCAAAAGAAAACAATATGCAAGTTGGAAAGTCTTTGATTCCAGTTTTTGTTGAAGAATTGGAACATGTGCCAAAGGTAGAACCAGTAATCTGGATGTCGTAAAAGAATCCTCCATCTCCTCCACCGATCTATAGGGACACCGACTCTGGCACCTCTTCCCACCTGGAATGACTTATATAATAAGATACATCATGATGTTTTTATTGAGTTTATGCTTGATAGTGATCCAGAGGTGAGGGTCTTAGATGACCAAGTCTTTCAAAATATCAAATTGTCATTGATATATATGGTGGCCTCAAGGACCCCTATCCTACCTTGTTTAGAATTAGCTCTAGAATGGATAATCAACCACACCGATCCCAACAAATGTTTAATAAATGATGTTGTTTTATCCCTTAAATGCCCTACTCATGCATACATGGCATTGTCCCTCTTACTTGCATAATTTTCCAAATCACTGTTGCGGAGCTCTACTTAAAAAACCAATTTTTAGAGCATGTACGTGCTCTGCACCACTATAGCCTGCATACATATGCTTGTTGATTTCTAAATAGCTCACGTACATACACTTGTTGCACAATACACGGCCCGCGTATACCTCCAAAAGTTGCAAAAATTAAAAAGTTGTAAGGAATTCGGTGGAATTCACAGGCTATTGGAGGTTTCCCAACCAATTCACCTTCTATAACATGTCCCCCAACCGAATAACCATCATTTTTTCATATAAAAGGAGGTGTTGGGGTCTCATTTCACAACCAAGCATAATAACAGTGAAACTTTTCCCAACTTCACTTCCCTTCCTTGCCCAAGCATTTGCTACCTTTTATGAGTTACTACCTCATCACTCCCTCTTCAGCCCCTTTTCTTCCATTCAATCCATTCCCTTTCCTTGAGGAGACTAGTAGATTGTGAGAAGAGCCTTATTGAAGGTGCAATTGGAGCATTGTAAAGAGGAGCCCAGACCAGGTTCGCGGAACGGTGGCCGACAAGGATTGTAAGTTTCAGTATTTTTTTAATGAACAAAAGAAACTATTTTCCCTGTCCCAAATGATGATGTTTTGTGTCGTTTCTTCGATTTATACATAACATTTGATATCTAACCCTAACTTATTAATAGAAATAGCATGTGTGTAGCCCTGTTTTCCTAGTTTTGGATGCAGGCCAGCTTTGGGAGGAGACTTACAGTCTTTGGAGCTACAGAGCTTGAGGAGATCATCACAAGACGTTGGATAAAAGGTTCATTTATCGATCTTCTCTTCTATTGATTTATGTTCATTTATTTTGGTATGTTTGGGGTAGTGTAGAAACTAGGTTGACTTTTAGACGGTCATTTTCTCTATCTATACTCTAAACCCTGGTATCGTTATAGGGGGATTTTCTCGCTAGCACAATTGGCGACCATACTGGGGAATCTCTCTAGGGTTTTAGGGAGGTTTTTGGGTTGTTGATTGGTTTTTGTTTGCCTTTCAATTTTCAGTCAAGTTTGCTGAGTCTTTTTAGGGTTTCTAGTCACCTGCAAGGTGCATACCAGCCTTCCCTGCTCTGTAAGTCAGCCTTGTCTTTTTATTTTTGAAAAGTCTCAGAGGTGTACGTGCCTTGTTTTTGGGTTGCCCACGTACATACGCGCTCTGCATAGTAGACAAACTTCTCAATACTTTCTTGAATCAGTCAAAGTCTCTATCTATGGCCATATCTTGGGTTGAAGTTTCAGTTTACTTGCTCCTTAGTCTTCTTTTGTTTGCCCTAAAAGGTTTAGAGCGAGTTGTCAAGTCTTAGATATGACTTTTGGTTTCTTGGTTGAATCCCTGTGATTCACAATGGGCTTAGGGTCTTTATCAATATTGTTTTTAGTTTTCTCTTTGTCCATGTTTCTTGCTTTGAAAAAACGAAAAACAAGTTTTTACTTCAGTTTTTTCTTGTTAAAGCAGTTCGAAATATTTTTTAAAAAAGAGAGAATTTATTTTCTTGCATTTAGTTTGGTAAAGTAGTCAAGGTTGTTATTTGCAAAAAGAAAAAGAGTCTTTGTTTCAAAGTTTTCTTCGATTTCCTGAAATATAAGTAGTTTGTAGTCAAATGAAAGAAAGTTTTAGGATTTCTTCATTTATAAGATCTTGAAGTATCAATTAGAAAAGTTGAATTTTACAAAGAGATGTTTACAAGCATTGCTTTAATTTTGAAGTATCTTTTGCTTTCAAATTCTTTAAAGTTCTCTTCCTTATTCATCTCTTCATAATACCATCAATTTCACTACCGCGCCCTTTGCGTAAAACAAGCCTTAAAATTAACGCTTTATCTAAAAAATATTAGACTTTATGTTTGTAGGGTTCACCAACTAGTTTAGGGTTTTAGGGCCTTGAATTAGGTGTGAAGAGGAAACTCTTCAAGGCCACTTTAAAAAAACAGTTGGAGTCTAAGATAGGGAGTGTTTTAAGTCCAGTGTCATAAGAGTTATCCGGGACCCCCCTCTAACACAGGGGATAAACACGAGGTCGTGTGAGGAAAGGTAGAGGAGATAACCCTTGCAAAGTTGGACTAAACGTAGTGGGGATTGTATATTGGGGGTCTTTCTCGGGAAAAATATCGATCGCATTTTCCTATGGAGCTTCATGGACCTCAAATCCATTTGAGATCCTCAATTGTCTTTCAGACCAATTTATTTTGATACACTTGAAGGGCTTCAGACTTGTTATCCTACTCATTATGATCTGCCTGACTGTCGACTATACCCGCCTGGTAACTGACTACGAGTTGGCAACCTAGTTGCCCATATTTTATGGACTTACATAGGTGACTATAGGGGTATACCACGGTACCTAGGGCAGACATTGGATCACACTTCTCAGAGTATACTCGGAGGGTGCTTCCGTGTTTGAGTTGCACTTACACCAGTTAGTTGCTCTAGTGTTGATTGGCGTAACCATCCTTCCCACTAGTTAGCCGACTGCCTGATTTATCTTAAGGGAAAATTTTAGTGTGTGCTTTGTTTTCTATGCTAGTCAATCCTTACTGTGTCGTTTGATCATTTCACAAAGTGGAACATCAACAACTCTGTCGCTTGCAAAGGCTTCAGGGCCTGTCGTCGGTTACTTTGGAGTCACCTCTGCCATCGTTAAGGAGAAGACTTGATCAAGAAGGATCGTTTGAAGCGACTGGACCGCATGAAACTGTGCTCGAGCCTGCTCCGCTAGGAGACTTTTCGGCTCTGGAGGAATCCACCGTCTCTGACCTTGAAACTAAAGGTTTCAAGCCAACAAATCCTTCTATTACCGACTTGTCGGTGCTAATATTGATTCAGATTATCCCTCCCGAGGTGACATCTTCTGAGCGCCAGCTAGTTCTATGAGCAACAATGGAAGCAAATGTTGCTACTTCGTCTGGGAGTCTTTGTACTCCCGTTACGACTACTACTGCAGGGGCATCCTACCTCCTCTCCCACCTTCGCCAGTCAAGACCACAGTTGTCTCGACTCCCTCAACTTCGGGCAGTAGTCCAATACATTTAATGACTTTGACCACTATTTTGTTTACTCAGAGCATGACGAGTGGTCCCTTCTCATATGGGATGCTCGACTTTGATACAAACTTGGTTCTTACTTATTCTACCTTATAGGCCATGGGCCTAGGGGCAGAGAGCTCAAACGCTCCCTTGCAAGGGTCAACCGCGGGCACTATTGTCCCTTTTAATGCTATCCCTTATGGTGGGGGTCATATAACTCCTTCGTCCCCTTCGCTCGGTGGTGCTTTTCAATATCTAATCGGGTCGAATGATAATTATATCTTGTTTGATGGAGGCAGTTTAGGACCTTCATTTTATACAACATCGGTGGGATCTATGACGTTCTCTTTCATCGGTGTGTTTGGGAACAACGCTTTCTCTTCAGTCGCTTTCTCGACTGGGGGCAACCCCAGCTTTGGTCAACATAACCCGGTGCAAGGTATTATTCCTTCACAGGGAGCGACGACTGGAGTTTATTCCACATAGGGTCTTTGGAATCCTTGGCAGAATTTAGTTCCCTCGCAAGGGATTTCATTTGGGGGTAACCCCTTCCATACTCAATGGAACCCTGAGCAAGGCTTCGTACCCATGCTCGTCGGATCGGTTGGGGGAATTCCCTTCCAAGGTCCTTGGAACAAAATGTAGGGAGAAATCCTTATGCAAGCTATGTCATCCAATTTTAGCAGTCAATCGATGATACCTCAACAGACGTAGTTTCCCTTTGCTGGCCAAGGCCGCAATTTCTACCAAAACCCTGGCCAGCAGTCCAAATTTTCCTGGCAACCTGGTGCCAATCAAAATCCACGGCCCTCTTTTCCTGTAAATAATGCACAACCAAAACTACCCTTTCTAGCAACTCTACATCTGCAAGACTTTTCGAGATTACTGAATGACCCAATTTGTCACGATCCACGTTGGCCCCCCATACTGACTAAGTTGCCCTCGGATATTCTAAAATTTGAGGGCAACCTTGGCGAAGATCCAGGTGATCATGTGATGACCTTTCACTTGTGGTGCTCGTCCATAGTGTCTTAGGTCCATGTTCATCTTTTTATGATGTCTAGGGCCGTGTTAACCATCCTCAATGCAATGGTGATTATGTGACATGTGCAAGCCAAAGATTCACTTTATAGGGCATGTGTGGTGGTTTTTCGACCATGTGCAGGTCCATGAGCTTTAAAATCATAGTTTATTCCCTAAGACATTAGTGTTCCTACTCTGACTTTGTCCAAGGCATCAAAAACCATGCTTCATGTGAAAAACCTTGTGATGGTGTCCATACAACCCCCATAGGCCAAGGATTTGTTTAACAGGGTTTGTATGGTGATTTCAGACTATGTGCATGGTCCATGAACCATATAATCCTCCTTTATCCCCTAAGATGATGGTGTTCCTCCTTAAACCATGTTAATGGCCCCAAGAACCATCTTCGACATGTGAAACCTCGTAATGGAACCCATACAACACTTGTAGAATAAATATTCTCTTTAAAAGCCATATAATGTGATGTTTTGGATTTTATGCATGATCCATGAGAAGTAAAGCCTATTTTAGGCCTTAAGGTATTGGTGTTCCTCCTTGGACAATGTAAAAGGCACCAATGAGGACCATCCTCAGTCTACAAAACCTCATAGTGACACTATTACTTATCAACATCTCTTAGTCACATGTCAAAATTAGTGGACCCACATTTTGGAGTAACTATGGTTGGTTTTTTAAGAACATGCAAGGTTCCATAATGCTTTCTTATGGTTCTATAGCAATTTGGCCAAGGATTATGCAACACATTTTCATCAACTGGTATGGACCCCACTTCAACATGTATTAGCATTCTACAACTAGTTGTAGTGTTCCACAACACATTGTAGAGTGCTCTACAACACATTGTAGAATGCTTTAGAGAACATTGTAGAGTGCTCTTCTTTGTAACAGGCTATAGACTTATGTGATAGACAATAACATTCTACACTAGTACTCCTACAACCAACATTTGTACTAAAAAACAAAACAAGCCCAAGTAACATGTCATTTCTTATCCCAAATTAGAAAAATTCCATGATCTAAAGAACCATCCTCGATGTGCAAAACCTTGCAATGGCACCTGTATGACACCTATAGCCCATCATGCGTGGTAGTTTCATATTTTTTGCATGGTCCATGAACCATAATTAATCCTCTTTTATGATAAGAGACGCTAGTGTACACCAACATCTTAGGTCAATGTTCATCCTCATGTGATGTCTAGGGCTCCAATAACCATCTTGATGGAATGGAAACCATGTACAAGGCATGTGTGGTGGTTTAGGACCATGTGCATGGTCCATAAGCTACAAAATCCTCTCTTAGGACCTAATACACTATCATGCAATAGAATCAGGTCCACGTCCATCTGTATATGATGTTTAGGGCCTAGATAACCTTCCATGATGTAATGACAACCACGTGACATTGTAAGACAAAGAATCCCTTTATAGGGCATGTGTGGTAGTTTTGGACCATGTGCATGTTCCATTAGCACTAAAAATTCTCATACCATGCCCACGACACTGAGAACCATCCTTGTTGTGAAAAATATCATAATGGTTTCCATATGACCCTTACATGCCAAAGATTCCCTAAGATATCGATGTTCCTCAAAAAACGACAAGTCACCTATTAGGACAATCTTCGATATTTAAAACCTTGAAATGATGCTCATATTATACTTGTGGGCCAAAAAAATTTACAATGTGCAGTTTCCAAATGTGGTTGTAGTAGAGAGACAGACACAAACAATGCCATATGTATGGATTTCTTAGATGATTTGTTTGTGTCTCGGGAAATAATTAAAATTATTCCAATGTTCTTCATATTTAAAATGCATTTACCTTAGACCATACCTCTTCATTTTAAGTGATATGTGCCTTGCATATTTAATCTTTATTTTAAGTGATATATGCTTTGTAGTCTCTCTCGTACTCTTAAATACTCTAGCTACTTTCTTTCTACCATACATTTCAATTTCATTCTACTATATCCGTATAAGGACATCCAACAACAATGCAACTAACTAAAAGTGGTGCCTAACATTATCCAAATAAGGGAAAATGCACCTAATAGAGACATTTCAGAGCCCATATAGAACAATTTCATTCTACTGTATCCATATAAGGACATCCAACAACAATGCAGCTAACTAAAAGTGGTGCCTAACATTATCCAAATAAGGGAAAATGCATCTAATAGAGACATTTCAGGGCCCATATAGAACAATAGAAAAGAACATTTTGGCATTTCTTCATAGATAAAAACAATTGTAGGCATAATATATATATATATATTTCTTATTTTTTTTAATTTTTTTTTCTCTACAAGATATGCATCATGTGATGATATTTCTTGAGGTTGACTAATGAGATGATATTTTTTTTTATGCAAATTGTGTATGAATACATGAGTGGAAGAAAGCATTTTTTTGTGCATTAAATTATAGATTTTTTTATGACAAATCCATGATTATCACTTTGGATTTTTTTTAAGAATTATTCTAATCCATTTGAAAAACCACAAAGAAGACAAATTATAACATGGAATAACTTTGATGGTGGCCCTAGAAAGAGACCATTAGAGGAGATTCCCATGTGGATCAAGATGGTGTTTGTGGAGAAGTGGTTGATGCACATGGAGCCCGATAGGATGGTCGAGTAGAGCCCTTGCGTAGAGGGAGGGGAGATGGAAAGAAGGGAGAAAAGAGAGAGAAAATGGATCCAGTGGGAGGGATTTAGAAGATGAGAAGATGAGATGAGAAGAGAATGGACCCAGAAGAACAGAGGAGGAAGAGAGTCGAGAGATATGCAAGAAGAGTTGATATAAGAAGGAAAGTCAAGCAGAGGAGTGGAAAGGAGATAGTAAAGGGTGAAGGACAAGGGGTCAGACCTAGAATGAAGAGAAAGGAGACTGCACTAGGAGGATGTGCGAGATATACTTTTGTGTCAGAGAGGAGCGTAGAAGGAGAGAGGTTGTCAAAGAGGCGTGACGTTAGGAGTAGGGTATCAAGTGAGGATATCAAGAGTAATGGACATAGGATTGGAGAAGACAAAGTCAGAACCACTTGGTTGTTGAGAGATGTAGTAACATCAGAGCAAGATGAGGCGCAGAGTAGCAACACCGACGTGGTAGAAGATGGAAATGGACCCTTTTGAAAATGGGAAGAGGCTTTATCTATTCTGAATGGACTTGTACGACTATAGGTAGGAAGCTCTTTAGGATCCTTCACTTATGATAATGAGAGAAGATGGAGGAACCCCCTCTTTGAACCACCCCCCTTGCGCATTTGTAATCAAGAAGAAAGAAATGAAGAAAGTGCAGAGATAGGAGTAGCAGAAGAAAGGAGCAGAGAAGATACATGTGGAGAAGAGATCGAAGTCAAGAATACATCACCAAGAAGAGTTTTGGTATCAATATCCACATCACTGACAGCTAGTGGTCAGTCGGGAGGACATATCACTATATTGAGTATAGTGAACCAAGACACAACTTTTAGGTTACTCGTGTTCCATGGGATGGGAAGAGACGTTGTAGAACAACATTGGTTTACATGTGAAGATATATGTTCTGTGAAGAGAATCACAGATGAAGCATCAAAGATAACACATCTGGAGACCACCTTCAGAGAGAAATCTCTGACATGGTATATGAAGTATAAGGATACTGCACTGGCAGAACAAACTAGGTCCTTGACCAAGATTAATATAGATTTCTATAGATTTATTAGGGATTTCCAAAAGCCTAAGTCAAAATTGTAATGTATCACTAAGATAAAAGAGATCAAGTTGTACGATGGAGAAAATATATGGGATTTTGACCAGTGGTTCAATATATTGTTGGATAGACTAACATTTCATATCCAAGATGTCCAACATAGAGAGTGGTTTATTGTAGGATTACTACCCCAAATTTGAGTCCCACTCACCCATCAAAAGGTGGTGACTCAAGTAGAGGCCATGGAGATTTGATGCATCTAGAAGCTACACCAAGAGGTGGTGAGACATCAGTAGGGCTAATGCAAGTGAAAACTCAACTCACAAATCTTACAATGCAATTATAAGATATGGAAAAGGCTAAGGTGGTGCTTGAGCATCTGTGGTGTACTATGTGTCACACAAAATACCACCATAGGAATGAATGTCCCACACTGGGGAGCTACATGGTCATGGGTGCGATGAATCCATTTCCCACTGGACCTCAGACAAGTGTGATATTTGTAGACAATGGGGACATATAACGCCTCGGTGCACAACACTAGAGAAATATCATAAAGTTAAGTTTTGAGTTATTATTAGGTTTCTTTTCAATTTACTAGATAACAAAAGCATAGGTAGGATCACTGAGAGAAACACAATCACAAGATACACAACATTCATCCTGGGAAACCCTCATGGGGGAGAAAACCCAACAAAAACTTCCTTAATATAGATAACCAATACAATGCCAAGACAATAAACCAAAACACTAGAGAATATCCAACACTGAGCAATGTGCCTCTCTCTTCCTTCTTCTCCCAACTGCAGCTACCAAACTTCCGCACTTGATGAGAGAATGAGTGAGTGAGATAATGAGGCATTGGCTTCCTTTATTTATACTAGCCGACAGGCGCTGGAAAGGTGTCTCTTCACTTGGCAGGGCCGACTTGTCTTCTTAGTGGTTAAAACCACTTTAATTAGGCTTGGGGGACGACTTCTCAATTTGCATAATATATTTAGGGTTTGACTAATCCGCAAAATGGGATTTGTTCAATTACAATGCCCGACATGATCAATCCACAAAAGGGGATCGATCTAATGAATAATGAATCAATAATAAATAAAATACTCTTTGCAGTTACAATATTTCAACACATAAGACTATGCATACTTCATTTTGCGAGTTTTACAAATCCATGGGGCACAATGTGAACAATTATCGATCACTTGAATTGATGTAGGAGAAAATTTCAGATGCCTTGTGAGTCCAAGAAGAACAAAAAGGTGGCTAATGCAGAGGTGTAGATAGAGGAGGATACCAAGGAAGTCCAAGAGGAGGATATGGATGAGGATGAGGATGAGGATACAACAACATTGGAGGAAGACCTTCTATTTACTTTAATTGTGGAAAAGTGGGCCATGTGTCGTAATTTTGTACTAAATCACGTGCTCTTTGTGAGTATTGTCACAATACAGAGCATGTCACAAAATATTGCTCAGATTTGTTGGAAAAGTGGGAAGAAAACAAGGCACATTGTAGTATGGTGACCGTGGAGCCACGTGGAGATCAGAAGTCAAAAGATGAAGATGATGTGCGGGTAGTGACTCGAGGAAGAACCCAGACATGAATGGAATTAGAATGTAGAGAATGTTCAAGCCAAAACATCGAAGGGAATATCACAAAAGCAACGTAGACACCTCCTAAGTTTGACGTTGCATAGAAAAACAAATTCTTGCATGATGCACGGAGGGCTCTAGAGGAGGACATGGCACACAAAGAATTACAATGCACCACACAAAGGTCTTTAGAGCCCACATCCGTGAATAGTTACACCGTGCAACACAAAAATCATTAGAGGAAGCTCATGTGTGCGAGGAGATACAATGTGTGATGCAGAGGTTGCTAGAAGAAGATCGTAGAAATGAAGAGGTACAGTGGGCCGAACAAAAGGCAATAAAGCAATGTGTGTGGGAAGAGTTATGACACATAATGAGAGAAGAAATGCAGTGCAACACTTGTCGCGAGGAGCAAGCAAAGGATCAAGTAAGTAACTTCTTGCATTGTTATCTGAAATGTTAAGTGATCTTGAGGCTGCAAAGAAGTTGACACATATGTTGACAAGATGTGTGGGGGAAGAAGAGAAAATTATAGTTATATCTACCCTGCTACCAAAGAGGGACACGCACCAAGTGAGGAAAAAAAGGTGCACAAGAAGAGAGTTCAAGATGACAGGGGAACTTGGAAGCTATGAGATGGATGGAGTCATGTTGGACTTGGGATTTGATGAGAATATTCTGCCAAAAAAGTCTTGGGAGTTGATGGGAAAGCCAAACTTGGCATGGTCCCCCATCCAACTCAGGATGGCTAATCATGTAACATATTCATTCTCCCACTTAGTCCCATTACCACCTTACACATTCGCTGATACCACTTTAGCGTACCCAGTCTCCCATTGAGTCCTGTTACCACCTTACACATGCTCTTATACCAATTTGTAACGTCCCCAGCCACCCTAGGCTGAACCATGCCCCAAAACCTCAACTCTTGTAGCTCTAAGTCAACCAAATTGTAACATCCCCAATTTACTACTGAGCAATGTTACTCTGATGTTTCACTGTGCATAATCAACTTTAACACAAGTTTGAGCAGTATCACTTGAAGTAGCACGCTTAGCCCAAGCTTGAGTCATGCCATGCAACTTATAACAATGGAAGCAACATTCTCTTTTTAATACAACCTTAAGAAGCGGAAGTAACTCACTAACTGCGTGCACCAACATACAGATCACACAGCATAATTGTGCACTCATCCATCTAGGCGTCATGCACCACTTCTTATTTCATTGTGCATAGGGTCTAATTCTCTATCTATGCACACAATTCCAACCTCTTGATGCACACATTCTACAATCCTGCGCACCCGACCACTCAATCCTCTTCTTGATGACTCATAACCAAAATTACAAGGTTAACTTAACATGCAAGACTACCACATTGGTCATATCCATGCAAAACTACAAATACAAGCTATGTGCATCATACTTACTGATGCAAGCATCATTAAACAAAATAACAACAAATACTTATATGCAACAACATACAAGAATTAATCCATGTCAAAAATAGACAAATATGCACACAGTAAACAAGACAAGCACATAAGAACACTTATCTTACAAAGAAGTCACCAACTACGTGTGTGACTCAGATGTTCCACTGAACCTTAGACTCTATTGATCATAAAATTTCAGCAATAGGTCACCCCCAAGCTGGGGCTCAACTCCACTAGGGCATAAGACTTCTAGCAACACACTAAGGTCCGACTCTCAAAAAAATTGCTTAGTCCTAGGTTCTCACTACTACAATTAGCCCACCGTCCCTCATTCCCCATGCACTTGTCACACCCAAGGAAGTGTGCCCCTTCTTTGCTCAAAATTCCTTCGGCTACCCCACTTCCCTTCCCAGGGTTACTAATAACAAGCTGGTGAGGAAGTCTTTGAGCCCTTTGACTAATGCTCAACGCACCAAGGAACAACTCTCAGCAATACTATCACCCAGAGAATATGCTCAGGGGTCTGACAACCCCTTCACAACAACCAGTCTCTCACCCAGACATATTGCTCACGGTTTGTCAACTAGTCTCCTCAATAGTAACTCTAATTATAGCCCACAACTCCTTACAAGATTCTTTGTGCAGATAAGGTAATAATCAAATTTTTCATACAATCCGACCACTTTCTGCTTCAAGAGAACCTGCTCACATGAATTTCTTGAATAATGGATAATCCCCCCAAAATACACTAAGGCCAACAATATATATTGCATTTCTTCCTCTTGACACTTGTCACCTTCAGAAGTAGCTTAAGCCACTTGGTGACTTGTTCCCTACCCTCATGAACTTAGGATAAAAACATATCCACATTACACTTTTCTGGAAATTTTATTAAAATATTCCCCAAGACTTACGACTCACCCCCCTTTTCCCCTTTTTGGTGGAGTAGGCCCCCATCTCTTTTCATATGAGTTAGTATGTGTGTAGCAATGCAATATTGTATTAATAATCATGATTATATTTACATGGATAGGCAGACTGTCCTATCTGTGTCCAGGCTCACTAGCCTTATAGTCACATAGGCTCCCCGACCTAAAAACATAAATAGTCATACATATAACTGAACTCTGCACACTTCAAATTCATTACCGTGCACTCACCCAAGTGCATGCAACACGGTGCAATTGTGCACACTTACCCAGGTGCACGCAACACAGAAAATGTGCACACCCTGTCTTTATAACAATTCTCCACACACTTACTCATATGCGTGCAACACTGAAACCAGGTGTCAATGACTCACTAGCCTATATGTTCATTACATTTACACTTGGTACCAATCGTCTCACCAGCTTATATGTACAATTACAAAGGGTTTTGAATCAGGGACATTACAATGCCCTCCCCCTTATTTATGCATTTTCCTCACAACATCATATACACATGTACATCCAAAATTTCAAAAATCTTCAAACAAAACGAGGATACTCTGCTCGCATAGCATCCTCACTCTCCCAGGTTGCATCCCCAGGACCATACCAGGTCCATTGGACCTTTAACAACTCCAAGACTCAATTCCGGAGCTGCTTGGTTTTCTAATCCAATATGAAAATCAGTCACACTTGAAATTCGCTTTCTAGCTCCACCTGAATCACATTCCAATCAATGACATGATTAGCATCAAGTACATACTTCTTAAACAATGACACATGGAAAACATTGTGAATACACAAGGACGCGGGAAATGCAAGCATATAAGCGATAGGACCAATCCTTTCAAGGATTTAAAATGGCCCACAATAGTGTGCTACTAACTTAAAGCACTTCCCCAACTTCATGGAATTGCACGTGGCCTTCACTTTCAGAAACACGTGATCACCCACTTAAAACCCTTTATGGCTTCTTCCTTTATCTGTGCAACTTTTCTACCTGTCATGGGAAGCCTTTAGATTATTCCTTATCTGTACCATCTACTCCTCCATTTCTCAGAGCAAATTTGGCCCAACTACCACGCAATCTTCTGGGTTGTCCCAACTCACTGGTGTGCTACACTTTCTACCCTAAAGTGCCTCAAATGGGTTCATCTTTAAAGATGCCCGATACCCATTGTTGTAAGAAAACTCTACCAAATGAAGATAATCTTCCCATTGGGATGGCTTATCCATCACATACATCCTCAACATGTCTTCAATAACCCGATTTACCCTCTCGGTCTAACCATCCAACTCAAGGTGATATGTTGTGCTGAAATTCAGACTTGTCCCAAATCCTTTGAATATCCCTTTCCAAAAGTTCGAGGTGAACTTGAAATATTTGTTAGACACAATTGTCTTAAGTATACCATGCAACTTAGAAACTTCGTGCATGTATATCTTAGCAATGTTGACTGCCTTATGCACCAACTTCACTAAAATAAAATGGGAAGCTTTAGTAAGCTTGTCCACCACCACCATAATATAATCATGTTGCTTAGCAGTCCTAGGAAACTTAGTTATGAAGTCCATGGTCAACACTTCCCACTTCCACTCAGGAATGGGAAAGGGTTGTAACAAACTAGTTGGATGTTTTTGCTCAACCTTGACCTTCTCACATTCGAGACATCTCGCAATAAAATCCACAACTTCCTTTTTCATACCTGGCCAAAAGTATTGCTTCTTGATTGTGACAATTGTCTTTTGGTAACCTGGATGTCCAGCATATGGAACCTTATGCATCTCTAAAAAAATCATGCTCTTTAGCTCTTGATCATTTGGCACATAGACTCTACGTCTATACATGAGGATCCCATCTTCTCTCAACTCATAACCTTCCAAATTATGTTGCGACGTACCTTGTTGTAAAGTCACGCTTATATCCATATATCGCATATCTGATTTGGAAACTTCCAAAATTTGGTCACACAAATCGGTCTGGTTAATGCTAATGATTGTAGCATGCATCTCATGCATCCTCTTGCTCAGTGTGTCAACCACCTTGTTCTCTTTTCCCCTGATATGCTTTATTTCAGAGTCACATTCACTGAGGAACTCTAACCACTTGCTTTGTCTGGAATTCAAACTTAGTCGTCCAAACAAATACTTTAGACCACAATGGTTTGTTCTTAGCTCAAATATTTTACCCATGAGATAATGTCGCCACATATTTAAAGCATGCACTATGGCTGCCAATTCTAAGTCATGTGTAGCATAGAGCCTTTCATGCTCTTTCAAATTCCTTGATTCGTAGCATACCACATGTCCATTTTGACTCATGACTCAACTGAGTCCTTCCTTGCATGCATTCGTGCACACAACGAAATCTGCATCAGAATCATCAATTCTCAAAATTTGTGCACTTGTTAACAAACTCTTCAAGTACTGGAAACTCCTTGTGCAATGCGGAGTCCACTCAAATCGCACACCTTTCTTCTGCAAGGATGTGATTGGATGCACAAACTATGAGAACCCTTCAATAAACCTTTTGTAGTACTCGACTAGTCCCATAACGGATTGCACTTCTATGACATTTCTTGTTGTTGACCATTCCTCAATGGATTTTTATCTTCGTTGGGTCCACAACTATTCCTTCTTTTGAAATAATATAACCCGAGTAATGAATCTATTGTTGATAAAATGAACACTTGTTCATCTTTGCATAAAGTTGATGCGCCCTCAACACCTGCAACACCATCCTCAAGTGACACTCGTGCTCTTACTCAAACTTTGAGTAACTAAGAATGTCATCCAAAAATACGATGACGAACTTATCCAAGTACTCTCTGAAAACTCCATTCATTAAATGCATGAAGACAACTGGTGCATTTGACAACCCAAAAGGCACCATTGTAAACTCGTAATGACCATACCTTGTTCTGACGGAAGTCTTACTGATGTCCTCTTCTTCTATTCTCACTTGGTGATATCCATATCTGAGATCTATCTTGGAATATATTTGTGCACCTCTCAGCTGATCAAATAGGTCACCTATCTTTGGAGAAGGCTACTTTTTCTTCATTGTTACCTTGTTCAACTGCCTGAAGTCGACACAAAGTCTCAATGTACCATCCTTCTTCTTCACGAACAAAACTGACACACCCCAAGGCGACACACTTGGGCATATATACCCCTTCTTCAGAAGCTCTTCAAGTTGCATCTGCAACTCCTTCAACTCTGGCGTACTCATCCTATAAGGAGTCTTGGATACAAGTGCTTCTCCTGGCATCAGATCTATAGAGAAGTCAATATCTCTTTTCGGAGGCAATCCTGGTATCTCTTTAAATACATCCTCAAACTCTTTCAATACTATGTAGTCTTCAATGCTTGGAACTTTATCCTTAGGTGCCTCCTCCATGTGCGTTGCGAATACTTGACATCCTTTCATGTAACTTTTCTTCAACTACAAGGCTGAAATTTCTTTGATAGTTACAACTCTTGGAATTCCTTGAACTGATCTCAAATTTCCTTTCTCATCCAGGCAAGTGAATGCCTTATTGTAAAAATCCAAGACAACATGATGCTCATCCAACCATTCCATACCAATGAGGCAATCATATGAGCTCAAAGGTATAATATTCAAATCAGCCTTCGTGCGTAGTCCATTCATCTCCAACAGACATGCCTTAACAATCTCATTGATTTTCCTTTTTGCTCTTGTAGCTAACTTCACCAACCAAGGTTTTCCAATCTTGCTTCTTGTAAAATGGAATCTTTCCACCATCTTAGGATCTAGATAATTATGACTAGCTCCTGAATCAATTAAAATAGCAATAGGTTGGTTGTTAATCTTACATTCCACCTTGATCATGTGCGATTGAAACTCATCCTGCTTGTTATCCAACATTGTGTAAATCCTTGGCACATTTCTACCCATGTCTTCCATTGTCGCAACTTGTTGTACACTATGTGCAATCCTTGCTTGATCACCTCTTTGAGGGAAATCTTCGTGCATATGATTTCCGCCACAACCCCAACACTGCATAGGTTGCTGCCATGACTTTTGTCCCACTGTTTCCAACATTCTGGGCTACTGGAGAGTCACCTGTCATTGCATAGTATTTCTGAAGAACGATGGCTTAACTCCCTTCTTCCTCTGTTCCACCTTGCTTTTCATCTTATCTTCCCAAGCCTTTTGGAAAGTCAACCTTCCTCTTTGATGCTCATAGAGACACTTAGTGCGCCTTATGGTTTCTTCCAATGTATTAGGGTCATCATATTGTAACTTATCACTGATAAATGAGGGCAACCCACTCAAATATATTTGAATCTCTACTTGTTCATCCTTGATGAAATGCACATATTTTAGCATCTCTAAAAATCTTCTTTCAAACTCATCTATAGTCATGCTCCCAAGCTTGAGTTTGAAGAACTCCTTCGTTTTCTTATCATAGTACCGCTTGGTTAAGTATTTATTTTGGAAATACCTATTGAACTCTCTCCAAGTCACTTTCTTCTCATCAATGTGTTGCACTTGCACATACGGATCCCACCACATTGATGCCTTTCCTTTTAACTGATAGATATCAATTATGCCTTATGTCTGCACAAAATAGTTATGGAGTTGGAAGCACTTCCTCATACCCAACAACCATGTCTCTGCATCTTCATCCTTTTTGTGCTCACCATCAAAGATATGAGGCTTGATCTTGTTCATTTCCCCCTATAGCTCATCCACCCCAGTCCTTCTTGTTAAGTTTTTATCTATTATTAGGTTTCTTTTCAATTTATTAGATAACCATAGCATAGGTAGGATCACTGAGAGAAACACAATCACAAGATACACAACATTTATCCTGGGAAACCCTCATGGGGAAGAAAACCCAACAAAACTTTCATAATATAGATAGCCAATACAATTCCAAGACAATAAACCAAAACACTGGAGAATATTCAACACTAAGCAATGCGCCTCTCTCTTCCTTCTTCTCCCAACTGCAGCTACCAAACTTGCGCACCTGATGAGTGAATGAGTGAGTGAACAAATGAGCCACTAGCCTCCTTTATTTATACTAGTTGGTAGGCGCTAGAAAGGTGTCTCTTCATTGGGCAGGGTCGACTTGTCTTCTTAGTGGTTAAAACCACTTTAATTAGACCTGGGGGCCTACTTCTTAATTTGCATAATACAATTAGGGTTTGACCAATCAGCAAAAGGGGATTTGGTCAATTACAATGCACGACATGATCAATCCACGAAAGGGGATTGATCAAATGAATAATAACTCAATAATAAATAGAATACTCTTTGCAGTTACAATATTTCAATACTCCCCCTTAACAAGAAGGGTATTCTACAAACACAACTCAATACAACATCATCCGAAGAGAGAGAGGGCAACAACAACAACAACATATGGAACACTGACTGGCATATCTATAAATCATCGAAAGTTTTTCTCATCATCAATATCATCATCCACAACAAGGAGCTGGAATGGCATCATCATCCTCATCAACATGAGGCCAAAGTAACATCATCATCATCTTTAGTGTGAGGCTAAAGAAACATCACTTTCTTCTTTAGCATGAGGCTTAAGCATCATCATCAACATCTTCAACGAGAAGTTGAAGTGGCATCATCTTCATCATATTCTTCAGCAAGAAGTTGAAGTGGCATCATCATTATCTGCATCAACATGAATTAGTATAACACTAATAAATCATCATCATCGATAATAGTGTGAGGCTGATACAACATCAACAACAACAACATCAACATCACATCACGAAGGCTGGAGCAACAACGTCATCACAACACGAAGGCTGGAGTATCAACATTATCACAACACGAAGGATGGAACCACATCAACATCCGCACTAAGCTGGAAATCTTTAGCACGAGGCCGGAACGACATCAACACCAACACTAAGCTGGAAATCTTCAGCACGAGGCTAGAACCACATCAACATCGACACGAAGCTGGAAATCTTTAGCACGAGGTTGGCATCTCAACATCAACATCATATGCAACAGAATGAGGGAGGTGGAACAACATTTTGTGGTACTCTGACAGTCCCTAAGGAGCTTCCCAGGAATCATAATCTTCTCTAGGATATAGAATCCTAATCGAGCTACCACGTGGTACTCTCACAAACCGTCCTTATCGGACCTTCAGGATCTGCCCATGAATCATAAGATTTCATAGGATTATAAAAATCCTAACGAAACTACCACTACTGACCAAAGCTAGCATATACATGCACAAGTACTCTGACAGCCCGTCCTTACGGACCTTTGGTATTTGTCCAGGGATGATCAGTCCCCCAGGATATAAAATCCTAATTGAGCTACCCGCTATTGGTCAGGATGCCATAGTATCATCAATACCACTCCCCCTTTCAAGGGAGATCCTTTTGGACTATACCAAACTTATCTCAAACGTATTTAAACTTTACACGAGACAAAGTCTTGGTCTGCAGCCTACTCATTTGTGCCAACGTAATGGGGCTTTATAGCTCCTCTCTGCATCATATCATGAATGAAGTGATATCAAATCTTTATGTGCTTTGACTCATCATGGAACACATCATCTTTATACAACTCTAGTTATCACATAGGACACGATAGCTTCCATCTCCAGATCAAATAGATCTGTCAACAACATCTGAATCCATATGACTTCACAACTGGCGAAACATGCAACAATGTATTCTGCTTATGTCGTTCTGGGAGCAATGTTGAATTGCTCCCTGCTCTGCCACGAAGTCATGGCTGACCCTAGACTGAAACAACAACCTGAAGTGCTCTTTCTATAAAAAACACTTCCATCTTAATCTGAATCAATGTATCCATACAATCTGAAGTCATTATCTCTTGGCTAATAGAGACCAAAATCCAATGTACCCTTAAGGTATCTCATCACATGTTTTATATCGTCAAGGTGAACACGTCTGGGTTCTACCATATACTGACTTAAGGAAAAAGATATATATGGCCTGGTATTCGTAAAATACATCACCGAACCAATAATATGTCTGTACAGAGTAGCATCAACCAATTCTGATGAGGTATCTACCAGGAACATCAACTTTGTTTCCATGGGTGTGTACATGAATTTACATTCCAACATGTCAAACTTCTTGTAATAGATAACCAGGTATGCAATTGTATAGTAATATATAAAATATAAATAATTGATAAAAATATGATGATTACAATTGAGAACGAGGGCTTGTTTATATACCCACATAGGAGTGCCCTTTCACCACTAGACATGTCTTTTTGAGAACATGTCCTTTCATTATTAATAATTACTATTTACTAATTAATTATTATGTTATGAACATCTATTTATATGTATTTATGTTCATAACATTGCCTTCCTCTTAAAAATGCTTTGTCCTCAAAGCATTGGTAACGACGGGTGTAACTGACGAAAATGTTTTGATTCCCATGTTGCATCTTCCTCTGGAAGGTTGTTCCATTTGATAAGATATTCTTTGATTATGCGAGATCATAACTTATTTTCTCTAGAGGCAATAATGGCTTCTGGTTCTAAAATTATTTTGCCTTCTTCGTCCAACAGGGGAAGTAAAGTTTTCACCTTTTTGCGTTGTCCAACAACTTTTTTTAGACATGATACATGAAAAACGTTGTGGATACGAATTTTATCTGGTAAGTCTAATCCATACGTGACATGACTGATTTTTCTGTTAATTTGATATGGTCCGTAATATTTCAGGGCTAACTTATTCTTTCCTTGTTGTTTAAGTGATAATTGTTTGTATGGTTTAAGTCTCACAAATACCCATTCTCCAACTTCGAATTCTCTTTCTGTTTGGTGTTGATCAACTTGTTGCTTCATTCTATTTCTTGCTATAACCAAGTTTTCCTTGAGAATTTGCACGACTTTTTGACTTCCATCTGAAAGCTCTTTTATTGATGCGACTTTTGTTTGATTTGTGGCTAACTCTTTCCATGATGGTGGTGGATATCCATAAAGAGCTTGAAATGGTGTCATTTTAGCCGATGTGTGATATGTGGAGTTATACCACCATTTGGCGAGGTGCAACCATTGAAGCCATTTATTTTGCTTATCAGTGACAAAGCAACGAAGGTAAGTTTCTAAGCACTTGTTGACAATTTCTTTTTGTCCATCTATTTGTGGATGATAAGCTGAGCTCATATTAAGAGACGTCCCGTTTTGTTTGCAAAACTCTCTCCAAAAGTTTCCTTTAAATTTGGCGTCTCTATCATTGACGATCACTTTGGGAAAACCATGTAATTTATAAATGTTTTTACAGAAGACTTCAGTTGTTTGCTTTGCGGAGTCTGTTTTTCTTACTCCCATAAAGTGTGCATACTTGGTTAGTCTGTCTACTATCACTAAGATTTTATCTTTTCCTTCTGATACTGGTAATCCTTCAATAAAATCCATTGAGATTTCTTCCCATTTTTGGTTAGGAACATGTAACGGATGGAGTACTCCTGGTGTTGATATATTTTCAGTTTTGTTTATTTGGCAAAGATCACATTCTGCTACATACTTTTGAATGTTTGTGCTCATCCCTTTCCAAAAGAATGATTGACGAGCATTATAATATGTTTTGAAAAATCCAACGTGGCCTGCGGCTGGACAGTCATGAGCTTCTTGGAGTACC
>ML786773.1:0-14372 GCA_009831015.1 Picea engelmannii | reverse complement strand
TGGTATTCTTGCTGTGTCTTTGGGGTTTCCTTCCTTGGCAAAACTGTCCCATAGTTCTCTTTGACATAGATCAAACCCTAGAGGTTTGATCCATGAACCTAAACTAAGTCTGAGCATACTTACAGAGGCATACATCCACACATGTGACAGGTACATCTATCATTGATTCAGGAGGTAAGATAAAAGTTAATTTTTCATACTCAGAAATTTTATTTGCTTCAGATCTGTGTGTATGTCTTCTTCTTCTTGCTGATCTAGTGAACAGAAATTTTAAAAGCATTTTGTTTTTTCATTTTTCCCTAATTCTGACAAACCTCTTCACGAGTAAAGTGATCACAGCCCTTTCGAGGGGTGATATATTTCTAATGTTGTAGATTACACGAAATGTGGGCAAATTTTGTAGATTACATCTATCATTTAGCCTTGTTTGCATAAGAACTTATCAAAATGGAATTTCTATAGCAATTTGTTTCCCTTTATGTTCGGCAAGCAGAAAAAATATTTTGAACGAGATGGATATATTGCCAGTTGTTTTCATTATGGGATGGGAATGTGCTCCTAAGGTTCTCGTTCAACATTTTAACAATGATTGGTCACAAGTTACATACCAATCAGTAAGACAAATGATAGGCATATGTGTTATAGAAATGTCTACTATCAAATGACCCATTGATTTGCCCACAGAGCCTTGGTTCACCAGTGACGTTGGCAGAGTATAACTCATCCTCTGCGGTTCCATTCTTGTTTTGGTCTGCGCCAACTAGATAGCATTCCAAAAAAGGGATGAGCCGGTGCAAGTCCCAGGTGAATTTGGCAACTGCGGGATAGATACCCCTAAAGACCTGGCAACTAGACCAAAGGAAATTCATGTAGGCCCCAACCTCGAAGCATGTCTCTAGAAGCAACTTCCAAAAAAAATCCATTGATTTTATTTTGATATTAAATTAATGGAACATCCAGAAAAATGTGAACTATTCATCAATGGTCTAAGCACAACTTTGCAACAGTTAAATGAGGCGAAACTCAATTACTGACAGATGTAGTTTTGGGTCATGGCATTAGAATCTGTCATATGCCTGTCAAGCTCAAGTCAAAACGAACATCACTCATATTTGCTCAATTGCAAAGTAGCTTGTGACTTGCTTCAAACGTACTGCTAGAATTTACTTTGATTTGTGTTCAAAACAAAAGAAAACAGTTATGAATGTATCAAGAATATCAACAAGGTCATAGAGGCACTTACTCTTTAATTTGTAGTCCAATTAACATGGAACTAAATCCTCAACAAGTGATATGCAACAGTGATTTAATAAGCTAGCATTTAAGGAAGCATATCACAAAGACAACAATCACAGCAAGGGGAACCACAAAGCACATGTGACAAGCGATGTTCGTAAAACTGAGGGAGGAGGTATCACATCAACTTGGGAACTTACACCCCAAAGCCAGCTTTTTCTCTGCTTTCTTGGACCTAGGATTTCAGAATGATGAAGATTCAAACGCCAACATTATCCTAGAAACCAAAGCTTCTTGAGTTATAACCACACTTTTATATTGATTGAGCAGAGGGGAGGAGATGAGAACTAATTGATAAAATCCAACGCCAGTTAGAGGTGGCCCTTGATCTTTACAATTTGTCAAAATCATTCCTGCCTTTGTGAACCTAGGGTTTAATAAGGTTTTAAAACTTTTCTCACAAGGTTATTGTAAAGCCCAGAGCTTCTTGAGCAGCTATGACTGTATTTATCACCAACCCATAGACTTACGCCCACAGAGAGAACTATAGCATTCATACTTACCATGCCATCTAGGAAAAATATAATGAACAGTGCACGGCAAATTCACAGTCAACCAAGCATATTTTTTGGGAGTGTCAAATTGCACATGCATGTTGGAAACAAGTTCAGTAGAGGGTTGCAGTTATGCTGCAGGGCATCCTACATTGGAGAGCTGCTATTCTTGGGGACTCTAGTTTACTTATCCTGTCACTTTACGATGGGCTTTCACAGTGTGTTCGTATAGCAGCACCATCTTCACTACGGAAAATGAGTTGTAAGTGTATTTTCGATAGCTGTGTTAGTTCTGTTTCCTAATTTCAAAAGCTGTGGGAGGAAGAGGTAAGCGTTCAAGTATCAGCCAAAGCTGTGGGAGGAATAGGTAAGCGTTCAAGTATCAGCCAAGGGATACTTGCTTGTTGAGGATGCCAAAGGTTTGTCAGTGACTGCATACTCAGAGCTTATAGCTGTTTTGTCTGCATTTGGTAGAGCTTCTTGATCACTGTACATATCTGCGTATTCTTGACTGTAACTCTTTGTATTCTTGTACATAATTTATGAGTAATATATGCAGAATTCTTCCCAAAAAAAGCTGCAGCGCCCTGCCCATTATTCAGATTGTTTACAAAATGCCCTGCATGCAAGGCTATTTGACTACAAAATTTAACTCCCAAAAACTTAAAGAAATTCCCCTGGCCCATTTTTTTGGCCGGAGCGGGATCGGAACTCCTGGGACTACGTGTTGCTTTGAGGTTTATAGGGTAAAGGCCATACGGCAATGGGATGAGTTGTTGTAGACTCCAAGCAGCCTCCCGCTAGAACACAGCCCAACCGACAACGAAATTGTCCATCTTTTACTGATTGCCTTCCAAAATTAAATTCATCATTCAGTAGTAAATTATTTGAATGACACGTTTAGAATTTACTGAATTCCCCAAAACTTGCGCTAAATTTAACAGCCAAAACAGTAAAGATTCGATCATCTGCCACCGACATGAGAAAATATTTATCCCAACCATCAATTGTAACGATAAAAGTTGTTAAAAAATTGTTGTTCGTCGCGTACCTTGCTGTCAGGATCGATACAAGGCGTGAAATAAACATCGATTTCTCTCACCACTCTGTCTTCCCTGGGCTGAGTAAATACAGGCAACATTGGCTCGTCTTTAATCTCCACCTCCTCCTCCTTGATCTCAGCCTCCAATTTGACGTCCACGTCCATGTCTTTAACCTCCATGACTTCTTCTGCTGCATCCTTGATAACAATGTCGCTGACCTCGGCATCCAAAACCTGTGTGGGGGGCGCTGGGGGCTCAGCGGGCTCAATCTCAATCTTTGAAGGAACGGCGGGGCTCTCCTTCTTGACTTGGGGTTTAGCGGAGGCAGAAGGTGCCTGAGCTTTGGACTTAGCTTGAGGCCTGGGTTTCACCTTGGGCTGGAATTTGGGCTTGGCGGAGTCCCTGGGCGGGTCATCGGACTCGACCTTGGGCTGCTTGAAGACATCGTATGCAGAGAAGCTGTCGAATGGAGAAACGCCGTCATTGCCTTCCTTCTTGGCGTCACCCATGGCTGCAGAAAACAGTGCAAGAGCCTTGTGAGATTTTTCTAAAGCTTGCAGAAGGAATCCAAACCAGGCTTGGAGGTAGCTGCCTGCATATTCTACAGTCTGTCGAGTAAAACCCTTGCGTTTGATTCTAAAAACTCTATTTAGAATCTAGTTCATTGCAATATACCATAAACCTACATTGATGCGGTGGCAAAGTCTTTTGAACATGAGAGGAAGGTTTTGAGATCGAATCCTGTGAGAGCCGGTCAGCTTAGGTTTTTAATGCTCCCCTTTATAGTAACCGCGAGATGCCCTGCACAAATTTTAACTTCTCATTTCCATGGTAGAGGATCAAGGTTATAATCTGAGATTATAACCTATATTGCACAAATTTTAACTTCCCATGGTAGAGGGTTAAGGTTATTTTGAGATTATAACAACTTATATTTAATGGAGATTTTTATTTTATGGAGGGTACAATTTGAGTGGGTTTAATGGTTAACAACATGTGTTTCCTCTAGGAAGTTACAAGTTCAAATCCAAAGAGATAAGGTATGTACACCTCTCTAGACTTTAGTAGTCAACTTATAATATGAGATTATAACTTCTCATAACCGCGAGATGCCCTGCACAAATTTTAACTTCTCATTTCCATGGTAGAGGATCAAGGTTATAATCTGAGATTATAACCTATATTGCACAAATTTTAACTTCCCATGGTAAATGATTAAGGTTAATTTGAGATTATAACAACTTATATTTAATGGAGATTTTTATTTTATGGAGGGTACAATTTGAGTGGGTTTAATGGTTAACAACATGTGTTTCCTCCTAGGAAGTTACAAGTTCAAATCCAAAGGGATAAGGTATGTACACCTCTCTAGACTTTAGTAGTCAACTTATAATATGAGATTATAACTTATATTTAATGGAAATTTTTATTTTATGGAGGGTACAGTTTGAGTGGGCCTAATGGTTAACAACAAGTGTTTCCTCCTATGATGTTACAGGTTCAAATCCAGAGGGATAAGATATGTACACCTTCGTATACTTTAGTAGTCAACTCGCTAGATGGAGGGGGGTTCCTTGTCCCACACACCAATTTGGTTGTCGTACTTGACCATGAGTGAAAGTGGGTACTTAATACGTATTAATGTTTGTAACAAAAATTAGGGTTAAGCACAAAGTTTGGGCAACTTTCGCAAAATAAATACCCCTATTCATAACTTCTAATTTGAAAGTCATTGAATTGAATGGTGCTAGTGGTCCTTATACTACCAACTATGGGCACCCTATCTGCGAGTCAAGCACAAAGTTTGGGCAACTTTCGCAAAATAAATACCCCTATTCATAACTTCTAATTTGGAAGTCATTAAATTGAATGCTGCTAGTGATCCTTATAATACCAACTATGGGCACCCTATCCGCGTCATAATAACACGAAGTTAATTAAAAAAAATTGTGACACTATGGTTGTAGGGAGTGGAGAAATGATTTTAAGTTCAAATCATATCTAGTAAGGTTTGGAAAAAGAATCACCTCTAAGACTAAGGAAAGGACTTTGTGGCCTTAACTACACATAGATACAACAAATTTAAAAAGGAAAGTGGCTTTGATTGTGGGTCTAAACCCCTTATGTGTTTTTTTTAAGCAAGGAGTCACCAAACTCAATGAACACATACACAAATAGGTTGTAAAAGCAACAATTTTCGTTATAACCCAACCTAACTATACCTGCTTGATTGACTAAGGATGACTCCAATATAAATAGAATCAATGAACAAACTTTATGCCATACTTCTTTGTTAAAGTTTAAATAAATTAATGCTATGATTTTTGCCAAGATGTTATAAAGTTACATGGTTGTGGTGTGTGTGTGTGTGTGTAATATATATTCACCTATAGTTTAAGATGTAGACAATGATTAACACGGTAATGGGAGCCCAAGAATCACTGGTATGGGACCAAACTGCGGTCGATAGACTAAAATATGTGGACAATAAGTGGGCTTGAATAGTCGATTTCTAGTTCGACCGGGTGAAGGAAGGATATATCGTGGAGTTTGCCATCAAAAACAGTGATTCTTTTAGCGAGACTGGAAGAAAAATTGTGGTCGGCCCTAGAAAGAGATTGTTGGAGAAGATTCCCCTATGGATCGAGATGTTGTCTATGGAGAAGGGGATGATGTGCATGGAACCCGATAGGATTTTCAAGTAGACCCCCTCATGCATAGGGGGGAATGGAAAGAAGGGGGAAAAAGAGAGAGAAAATAGATCTAGTGGGAGGGACCCAGAAGATGAGAAGATGAGGTGAGAAGAGAATGGACCCAAAAGAGCAGAGGAGGAAGAGAGTCAAGAGATATGCAAGAAGAGTTGAGATAAGAAGGAAAGTCAAGCAGAGGAGCGGAGAGAAGATAGCAAGGGGTGAGGGATGAGGGGTGAAACCTAGAATGAAGAGAAAGGAGACCGCACCAGGAGGATGTGCGAGAGATAGTTTTTTGCCAGAGAGGAGTGCAAAAGGAGAGAGGTTGTCAATGAGACGAGGCGTTAGAAGTAGGGTATCAAGTAAGGATACCAGGAGTAGCAAAAGTAGGGTCGAAGAAGACAAAGTCAAATCCCCTTGGTCATTGAGAGATATAGTCACATCAAAGGAAGATGAGGCATGGAGTAGTAGACTGACATGGTAGAAGATGGCAATGGGCCCCTCAAGAAGAGAAGAGGTTTTAGCTATTGTGAATGAACTTGCGTGGCTACAGGTAGGAAACTCTTTGGCATTCCTCACTGAAGAGAGTGAGAGAATATGAAGGAACCCCCTCTTTGAACCACCCCCCTTGTGCATTTATAATCAAGAAAAAAGAAATAAAGAAAGTGTGGAGATGAGAATAGAAGAAAGGAGAAGAGAAGATATGAGTGAAGAAGAGGTTGAAGTCATGAATACTTCACCAGAAAGAGTTTCAGTATTGATATCCACATTGTCGATAGCTAGTGGTCAGTTAGGAAGAAATAGCACTAGATTGAGTATGGTGAACCAAGACACAACTTTGAGGTTACCCGTGTTCCATGCGACAGGAAGATACAATGCAGAACATCATTGGTTTACAAGTGAAGCTATATGTTCTATGAAGTGAATCACGAACGAAGCATCAAAGATATCGCAACTACTTCCTCAAAACCTTGGGTGCCAAATCATTGTTCTGTCCTTTTGGTATTAATATGGCATTTAAACCTTAATCATTTCCAAAATATGCAAAATCCTAACTGGATACGGCCTATTGTGTCCCACCTTATTATGTTGAGTTGTCTATGACTTTGATCATGCCTACTCTACCTATGCCCTAAGTCTTATCCTACTGGAGCGCAACACATGTCTGTTGTGCACCCCTGCTCCATTGTGGGTATGTCATCTCGGTGCATCTCACCCCGACGGTCGCTATGCTTCTTTAATTTTATCTTATACCTCATCCCTTTCCATGGAGGGTCGTCAGTTCTTGTGGGTGGTTGGTTCTTATCTAGCCAACACCTTTCATAGAAACACATATGTTCATGGGAATTTACCATAGGCCGAAATCTTTCCTTGATCAACTCCACCACCTGCACCCAATATCGGAGATATTCTCGGTGCACTACCCACCATTGTGCAGTTATTTCATCCAATACTATATCAAGGGCTTGCATTCTATGGGTTGTGGTAATCTTCTGCATTTGTGCCAGGAATGCATCCACCGAGTTTGTTCCGTCAAACCACTGCAGGTTATAGGATCTTATTCCAATATCGCACATCATTTTGGTGACTCACGCACATCTTCTGGTAGAAACTTCACATAGCGTATGATGTCATCTCTCCATAGCATCCTCTGAATCTGTGTCGTATGAGTGTATGCTTCTCCAACTCATCTCACCATATGTTGTAGGGTTAACATAATCCTCCATGTGGCTTGTAATTTGATAGATGTTCTCAATGATGGATCTCTACACATCCTCATTCACTAACTCATTATACATGTCACCCTCATTTGGATCCAATGGTGCAATGACGTGCAAGGTATTTGTTTCAAAAGACATTTGTCATTTCTTCAGATTCAAAACTGCATTGTTGTCAAATGCCCAGTCAATGCCAAGTAGTGCGGGGTAAGGATCTAAGTCATCCATGATCTCGATCACCTTAAAGTTTGCTTTGATTTTCACCCCTTCAATGTTCACTTTCACTTGCTCCACTTGCCTGATGGGATATATTCGGTATTGATTTGTAATGTCAATGATATGAAACCCTTTGTAACTGTACATATAGGTTGGTGAGTCGATTGGTACCAAGTGTAAATGTAATGAACATATAGGTTGATGAGTCGTTGGCACCTGGTTTTGGTGTTGCGCACATTTGAGTAAGTGCGTAGAGAATTGTTATAAAGACAGGGTGCGCACATTTTGTATGTTGCGCACACCTGGGTAAGTGCGCACAATTGCATCGTGTTGCATGCACCTGGGTAAGTGCGTGGTAATGACTTGGAAGTGCGCAGAGTTGAGTTATATGTATGATTGTTTATGTTTTGAGGTCAAGGAGCTTGTGTGACTATGAGGCTAGTGAGCCTGGACTCAAATAGGCCAGCGCGCCTATCCATGTAAATATAATCATGATTATTAATATAATATTGCATCGCTGAGCGCAGAGCGACTCAGACGAAAAGAGATGGGGGCCTACTCCACCTAAAAAGGGAAAAGGGGGGGTGAGTCGTAAGTCTTGGGGAATATTTTAATAATATTTTCGGAAAAGTGTAATGTGGATATGTTTTTATCCTAAGTTCCCGAGGGTAGAGAATGAGTCACCAAGTGGCTTAAGCTACTTTTGAAGGTGACAATTGTCAAGTGGAAGGCATGCAATATACATTGTTGACCTTGGTGTATTTTGGGGGGATTATCCATTATTCAAGGAATTCATGTGAGCAGGCTCTCGTGAAGCAAAATGGGGTCGGACTGTATGGAAAATTTGATTATTAACTTATCTGCATAGAGAAGCTTGTAAGGAGTTATGGACTATCACTAGAGTTACTATCGAGGAGACAGGTTGACAAAATGTGAGCAGTCTCTCTAGGTGAGAGACTGGATATTATGAGGGGTTGTCAGACCCGTGAGCATATTCTCCAAGTGAGAGTATTGTTGAGAGTTGTTCCCTGGTGCGTTGAGCAATAGTCACAGGGCGTAAAGACTTCTTGTCTGGCCTATTACTAGTGACCCTGGGAAGGGAAGTGGGGCAGTCGAAGGACTGTTGAGCAGAGAAGGGGCACACTTCTTTGGGTGTGACAGGTGCGTGGGGAATGAGGGAATGTGGGCTAGTTGCAGCAGTGGGCAATCTAGGACTGGGCAATTTTTTTTAGAGTCAGACCTTAGTGTGTTGCTATAATTCTTTTTCCCTAGTAAAGTTGAGCCCCTACTCGAGGGTGACTTGTTGCTAAAATTTTATGAGCAACAGAGTCTATGGCTGGGAGGAACGTCTAAATCACGCACGTAGTTGGTGACTTCTCTGAAAGATAAGTGTTCTTATGTGCTTGTCTTGTTTACTGTGTGCATATTTGTCTATCTTTGACATGTGTTAATTCTTGTATGTTGTTGCATATAAGTATTTGTTGTTATTATGTTTAGTGATGATTGCATCTATAAGTATGATGTGTATAGTTTGTATATGTAGTTGTGCATGGATATGACCAATGTGGTAGTCTTGCCTGTTAAGTTAACCTTGTAATTTTGGTTATGAGTCGTCAAGAAGAGGATTGAGTGGTCGGGTGTGCATGATTGTAGCTTGTGTGCATCAAGAGGCTGGAATTGTGTGTGTAGACAGAGAATTAGACCCTGTGCATAGTGAAATCAAAAGTGGTGCATGACACTTAGATGGATGTGGGCACAGTTATGTTATGTGATCAGTATGTTGGTGTGTGCATTTAGTGAGTTACTTCTGATGTTATAAGTTGTGTGGCGCGACTCAAGCTTGGGCTGAGTGTTTTACTTCAAGTGATACTGCATGGACTTGTGTTAGAGTTGATTATGCACAGTGAAACATCAAAGTAACATTGCTCAGTAGTAAAATAGGGATGTTACAGTTTGGTTGACTTAGAGCTACACGAGTTGAGGTTGTGTGACATGGCTTAGCGTGGGGTGGTTGGGGACGTTAAAAATTGGTATCAGAGCATGTGTAAGGTGGTGACGAGACTCAATGGGAGATTGGGTACGTTACAAAGTGGTATTAGAGCTTGTGTAAGGTGGTAATGGGACTCAATAGGAGATTGGGTACATTACAAAGTGGTATTAGAGCTACTAGTTCAACATTGAACTTGTATGGGCCAGAGACTAGCATGAATAGATGTGTGCGCTAAGAATTGGTACCGCACGGTGCATAGTTTAGTTTGCGCGAAAAACATTGTTGCGCGGTATAGAGTTGTGATGCTCACAAAGATAGTGATGTGCGGGTGTGCGCACTAGAGTTTGGAATGATCAAATCATCCAAGAAATATGAGGGAAGGATTATGACAAAATGGTACAAAATTTTCATGTAGTTGTTGCATGAATTCATCTAGAAAATCTTAATTGCCTGCACATATTGCAGAATTTTCAGCAATTAGAGCAGGACAAAGTCAGTGTAGAAGGCTAAAAGCATGGAAGATGCGCAGAGGACTTACAGTCCTAATGATGAATTTAGAGATTTGTATGTCAGTTTGGGTGTTGATGGTACAAAATCCAAGGAGGAGTGCATGAATCTGGTAGAAATTGTAAGGGGTCTGCAGAAAGATGTCCAGAGCTATAAGGCTTATGAGAGCCAAGGAGCAACAAGATGTATTCAATGTTAATTTAATGCAAAGTTTGGACAAAATAGAAAATAAAATGGATAAGGAGACAGAGACGAGTAGATTAACAAGTCACAGGTCTCATGATGAGAAAAGAAGAGAAGAAAGAAGTGTTGGTAAGCATCATTTCAGGAAAGCGCACAATAGTTCGAGTCCATCTCCTGTCAAAAAGCATAAGAGAAGTGTTGAAATATTGTAACTGCAAAGAGTATTCTATTTATTATTGAGTTATTATTCATCTAATCAATCCCCTTTTGTGGATTGATCACGTCCGGCATTGTAATTGACCAAATCCCCTTTTGCGGATTGGTCGAACCCTTATTGTATTATGCAAATTAACAAGTCGACTCCCAGGCCTAATTAAAGTGGTTTTAACCACTAAGAAGACAAGTCGGCCCTGCCCAGTGAAGAGACACCTTTCTAGCGCATGCTAGCTAGTATACATAAAGGAGGCCAGTGTTTCATTTGTTCACTCACCCATTCACTCATCAGGTGCGCAAGTTTTGTAGCTGCAGTTGGGAAAAGAAGGAAGAGAGAGGTGCATTGCTCAATGTTGAATATTCTCTAGTGTTTTGGTTTATTGTCTTGGCATTGTATTGGCTATCTATATTAAGGAAGTTTTGTTGGGTTTTCTTCCCCATGAGGGTTTCCCAGGATAAATGTTGTGTATCTTGTGATTGTGTTTCTCTTAGTGATCCTACCTATGCTATGGTTATCTAGTAAATCGAAAAGAAACCTAATAATAGCTAAAAAATTAACATGGAATCAGAGTTGAGCTGAAGAGAGCACCTTTCACTGGATAAGAAAAAATGTCATTGTTGTCGTACAAGAAAATTAGGGCTTTTTGCTGGAGAGGAATTTTTGCCTAAAAACCATCTAGAAAAGTGTGCCCTACCCTGGTGAATCGTTTGGCAACTTGAGCGCACCTTTTTAGTGGACAGAGCCTCCAAAAAGTCAAACCCTAGTTTTTGACTCGTACTAGAAAACCAGAAGTATCCGAAAAATCAGGAAACCAGAACCAATACCAAAAGTACTAGTCCAGATTTCCGCAAGCTCAGTTTCAAGGGGTAAAATTTGGATTTTCAGAAATCTAACTACACCAACTTACTCACCTCATCTCAGTGCATCTAGCCCCTAGATCATAATTTCAAAATTTGAAGTTTGAAAAATTAGGGTTTTCTCATAAAACCCTAAGTTACAGTTAAAGTATCGGTTGCAGTTGCAGTTGCAACATCAGTTGCAGTACCAGTTCCTTCATGCCAGTTGCATCAAAAGTTTTTATGAAGTATTGGGACTGTGTTTTACTATCCTAATGCACCGTACCCTAGCAAGATACTATCAGAGGTATGTACTTACATATGTTTAAAATGCATTATTATTCTAAAGGGTACTTGCAGGAGAAGATATCTTTTGTCATAGATCCAGAAGGAGCTCAAATCCAACACATTCAAAGGAATAATGCACCCTAGGTTTGATCATCTTGATATGCATCTATTTGTTATGACATTATTTTGACCTTATGAACATCTAGGTTGTATGTTGAAGTTATTACCATCATACTAACCTTTGGTCAAAATTAAAGACAAGGTATTAGATTGATATTATAGTTTATTCTCTAACTTAGACTTATGTCAAGATAACATATTGCCTTAGTACATAAGACAAGTTGAAGAAAGCACTTGCCATCTTGAGCGAAGGAGACTCTGAAGAAAAGCAACACACTCATACTTGAGGACAAGACTCTAGGTTCCGGGTTTGATTGATTAAAGTTGATAAGACTCAAATTTGCACATGATAAAGTTGATAATTGCCTCATTACAAGTAAGCACTATAGTTGAGATAACAGTCTTTGAAAAGTATTATACTTGGTATCATGTGAGCATATTGAGATAAATACTTAATGTAATTAGTTACCAGATACAACTAACATCTCCTCTAGGAGAAACTTCTTGTTTTGGTTCCAGGTTACCATGGATGAATGTTTGATCACAACACTAGAAGAGTGTTGATCTCATTTCGTTTTGTATTTCTTACTTTTGATCTTTGTTTCAGACATGTCACAAGTGATAGCTCTAAAGGAGTTACTATGACGATTATTTGTACTATTGTTTTATTAATATTATCAAAATAATATTATTCTTGCATGTTGTTTTGTTGACCTTGGTTAAGGTCACATGTGATAACCCTGAGGAAGCTATAATGAAGGTTGCAGAAGGAAACAAATTAGATAAGACATGAAACAAACTATGTACATAACCATATACATTCATGTACCAAAGAAGATGATGAAGAAGTTATCTTTTGAGATCTAGAGTATCTCATATGGAGATTGATTATAAGGAGCAGAAGGCTCCAAAGATGACCAAACATTAGAACAAGAACTCACAGTAGACTTGTTCAAAGGATAATGAAGCCACCTTGACAAGAAGCAGAATTCACTTGAATTCTGACTCAACTTTTCATATTTAGACTTGGTGTTCAACACCAAGTATACCCCATAAGAGATGATGAAGTCCTTGTAGACTCAGAAGAAATTGAGAGTAACCCTGATCTCAGAAAGGATCAGATGAAGAAACAACTTCCAGGACTGGGAGACATATGCCATGAGAAGACTAGATCGTAGCTTTAGAAACTTCTAGGAGATATGAAATCTCCTGGGAAGATTCCCTTGTTTCAGTGATAGAGAAGGAAGCCAGTCAGAAAGATTGGGATATGGATTTTTCGTGAGACTAGAAAATAAGACAATATTGACTTCCAAGATTGATCTAATAGATCAAGTCTGTTGCATATGTACAAATCCTGATGTGTGTCCAGAGGATTCTCCCAACAAGAGGGAGAAGACTATGACAAGACACTTACTCCAGTAATTGAAGAAATAGTTCTAGTATTCATGAATACAACTAGAACAACCATGATTCATATATAGTATGAGATGCAGGGGGAGAAATCCCCATATTTAAAATTAAGTGGCAGTTGGTGTGGTACATTAGTTGGGTCATGGAGACATGACTACAATACAAGATAGAGTTACCTCCATGAAAGAAGAAGAGCTACTTCAATATCAATTATTGAGCCACTCTCAGTTTCAGATGAATTTGTTGTCGTGATGAAGTAGAAGAGTTACTTTCAGAGTTCAACAGTCGCAGTGAGAATGGAGCAACCATTCTCAACTTCAGAGCAACTACAAGTGCAGAGTCCCACTTCCAGAGGAACAGTTTCAGAGAGAGTAGAGGACATACTCCCAGACGGTGAGAGAGATAATTCTTTGCAAAAAGCACATAGAACTAGCACATGATTGTGCAGATTGAGTTGCAGCTGAGCAAGTGTACCAGATTGGTACAAAGTGATGTGGAAATTTTATTTGAATTTGAAAACATAAAGACTCATGTCTGCAAATTGAAGCAAACTCCAAGAGCTTGGTGTGGCAGGATTGATAGTTTTCTGAAGAGTTTGGGCTTTACCAAGAGTAAAATTGATTCTAACCTTTACTTCAAGGTTATAAATGATGATCCAGTGATGTTGCTACTATATGTAGATGATGTATTCTTGACAAGATGAAGAAAATCTCATCATAGATTGCAGAAGAAGCTCACTACAAAGTTTGATGAAAGACCTAATGCATTATTTCTTAGGTCTCGAAATTTGGCAGAGCCCAAAGAAGATCTTCCTCAACCAAGGGAACTATGCAGCTGAAATAATGAAGAAGTGTTATGAACATAAATACATATAAATAGATGTTCATAACATAATAATTAATTAGTAAATAGTTAGTAAATAGTAATTATTAATAATGAAAGGACATGTTCTCAAAAAGACATGTCTAGTGGTGAAAGGGCACCCCTATGTGGGTATATAAACAAGCCCTCATTCTCAATTGTAATCATCATATTTTTATCAATTATTTATATTTTATATATTACTATACAATTGCATACCTGGTTATCTATTACATTGGTATCAGAGCAGATTGGTCCTCCCCAAAAACCCCACAACCCATATCATTAAAGCACACCCAGTCTTCCACCATATCCCTCACACCCCGTTTCCTTTCCCATCTTCCGTAACTTCTTCCCAACCAAATTTTCGTCCCGTAACCCAAAAAAAAATAAAAAATTTGTAACCCTTTTTCAACCCCCATAACTTACCCTCCTCCTATCTGCGTCCCTTCCCCTATCCCCCATCCCTTCTCCTATTCCTTCCCGTAACCCCTCCTACTCTTGTA
>ML786772.1:1357713-1385245 GCA_009831015.1 Picea engelmannii | reverse complement strand
TTCCTCCAACCAGCTTAAGAAGTCATCTTACACAGGGCAGACTTGGAGCGTTTCCAGGTCAATTAGTACATTGTTTACTGTTTTCATTAAGTAGTTTAATTCAGATATAATCGTAATTAAATTTATATTAGATTGTTTAATTTCAGTAATATTTATTTTTTCTTCATAAAATATAAAAATCAAAAAAGAAATCCTTGGCTGTCTTAGGGCAGAAAACACATGAGTTTTGCAGGTTTTAATTAAATCTGTAGGTTGTTCATAGTGTACATTTGTGAATAAGAAATATTGCAGTTGATAATTAGATAGTTGATTTGAGTTATTATAATAGTAATTAGTGGATTGTATAGAATAATTAGTATTTAATATATTAGTTCATTTTCTTTGTTTTATTAGTTTCTAGTTTCCTTTATTTTAGTTAGTTTCTTGTATTTAGTTATAGTTTAGTTTGTTTTATTTAATTTAGTTAGATTACTTAGCTCAGATCAATTCTCTCTTTGGTTTTCTCAGAAGACCTTAGAGCGGCCAACGGAGCCGTTAAACTCGTCAGGGTGGTCCATTCCAAAGGGCTTGGGTTATTTAGACAACCCCGGACCGATTCCACTCTCCCAGTTGACGGATGGTCAATTTCGCCCGTCAACACCTGGGCACTCTGTATTCGACTATCCTGTCGAAGTCCAAAAATGGTCAAACACGACCAAGGTTCTCCAAAACTTGGTCGAGGGCCAACAGAGTTTTTGAAGAAATTTGAAATTTTGATTTATGTTTTATATAGACACTGAGGACCGTGCCAAAATAAGGGGGGGGATGTAATACACCGGTTTTAATTCCCTCATATTAAATAATGTATTTTGTTATTTTATAGAAGGTAGGAGTGCCAAACAATTAAAAGAGTCTAGACTGCCTATGAAATGTAATGCTTTGATCATTATTAATAATAAAATACATCGTTGACTACCAAACGGACAAGGATAAGAGTTATAGGGGGATATGATTTCATGAAAGAGGGGGATTAAGGGGATAAGTATTTTTGTTATATTTTATTTACCCATAATTGTTTTAATTAAGAGAATTGGTTACATGAGCTTCTTGGGGAAGGACATGTGGTTCATGATTTCCAGGTATATATATAAACCCATATTTGGGTTGTTTTGGGGTTCACTCATTGTTCATTTTTCACACTCTTCATTATGTTCACTCCCCATTCACTCTTTCACTCATTCATTATTCCTCATTCATGTGTGTTCTTAGTTGGTACATGGGGGAGAATTGTTGAGGAAGGAATCCATTGTTTGATGGTTGTAGTATTTGCTAGTATATTCCAACCATGAATTAATGCCTGCATGTCTGAGATGCATGGGCATGTGTTAATTTTCGTTGACAGTTGTGAATCCCGAGAGTCCTAGCATGGATATTCTTGACCAGATGCATTGGATCCCTGGAAAGAGGTGGACATCTTGAGAAACTACGTGGAAAAGAAGAGAGTCTATTCTCTTGGGTTGTGCAGGCTGGAGAGAAGAGATCTAGTGTACTTTGGATTGTTATTTGTTGAGAAACTTGTGAGAGCTTCAGTGCTAACTGGTTTGGGAAGATAAGTGACACATTGGAACCGTCCTTGTGGATTCATAGCCCTGGCTCAGGGATGACCTGTTGTTGAGACTTGGAGTAGTAGTGTCTATGCTTGGGTGGAACATCCTTGGTCTATATTCGGTTGTTGATTCATTTTGTTAAAGATAAGTGCTCTATGTCATGTGTTTATATGCTTGTATATTTGTTTCTGTTGTGTATTAATTAATAACTCTACGATGTGTATCTTTAATGTGCATGCTTGTTGATTATTGTTGAGCATGACATGTTTAAACATTCATTTATGTTGTAGCATGAATGTTAATTATTGAAATGTGTGTTGTTATGGTGCTCTTTCATGCTTCTTTATTAATTTAATGTAATCAAAATTTGAAATTATATTTGAAGTTTGTTTTTGAAGTAGTGTGGTCATCCTGTGGGTGGTTGGGTATGTTACAAGAAGAGAGAAGAAAGGCAGTCACAAGTGGGTGTCAGAGAGTGAAGCCAAAGGGAAGTGTCAAGACATAAAAATTTCTATGTATAGTCTTTATGTTCATGTACGTGGGTCACAATGGAGACATGCGCGTATATGTGGGTGTGTGGAAGGAAATGCACGTACACCTCGAAAGCATGTAGATCTGAGTAGTACAACATATCAGACATTTCTAGGTTTTTTTGCAGTTGTATTTCTCTCCATGGGCCATTATCCTTGTTAAAGGAGCCTTGATTTTAGCATAATAAAATTATTCTCAACAATGGTTTTCCCTCTAGGGTTTTTCATGGGTATCTACCCAAAACTATTGATATATATGTGTGCATGATTTGGTGTCCAATTTTGCTTCTCCTATCTTTATTTGAGTTGAATATTCTAGCAGTGTATTTTTATTTTGTGAGATAATAATATAATTTGCAATAAGGAAATCACTAGGTAACAAGATACCTAGGATTAAAGTAAGAGGTTTTCAACAATACCCCCAATGCATGCACCTGCATGCCATGTAATCGTATAATTCCTATCTTCCACATGGTATACAATTGGTTTTCCCAAGGTAATCCAAGAATATTGATCTTAAATATCCCACATGATAGAACGACTTGTTGAAATTACTAAGACAATTGAGAGGGGGGGTGAATCAGTTGTTACTGTGCTTAAACAATTTATGACTTATTCAAATAAGTTATAATCTCTTTCAAGTGACCATAAATATTATACAAGATATGAACAACATACATAATGAACATTAGTCACACATAAGATATACACAGAGACAGATTTTCACGAGGAAACCCATAAAGGGAGAAAACCTCTTCTTCTTCGAATGATAAGTAGTCTTTTAAGTTATGTACATCATCTATCTTTGAGCACCAACTCAATGTGAGGCTACTACCTCTATTTTACAAGATCCAACTTGTTGAGAGCACCAACTCTCTGGTTTTTCTAGCACCCACTGGAAGGAAGCACCAACTCCCTAAGTGTTCCAGCACTGACTGGATGGAAGAACCTACTTCCACTTATACAAGCACCAACTAGCATACATAAAACTCTGTGTTTTCCCGAGCACCACCCTGCCACCCTGTTTTTCTAGCCACAACTAGATGGAAGATACAACTTCCAATATTCAAGAACCAACTTGAACATCAGAGGACCACAGTCCTCCCTAGCACCACCCAACCTCCCTAATTATAAATAAATGAATGAATAACCATCAGTACAGATATATCAATTCTTACCACTTCTCCTCTGTTTTTCAATTCTTCTTTACTTCATTATCTTTCTTCTTTGTTCATCTTTTGTTTATCATTTCTAAGTTTAATCTCACACTGTGCATTCTGTGATTTTCTTTTCTCCTAGTTTACTTCATTTTTCAATTAGAACAGCTAACCCCACAAAGTCTCTGCGTATCTCTTTTATGCACTCCAACCTCTTCAGTTACACCTCGAATATCCTAGGGAAAAAACACCTCAGCAACTGAATCACCAACCGTCCAAGAACCATCATTCAGTTTAGCTAATTGAATCATAACTGAACAATTAATCGTGAAGAGAAACAGTAGCCATTCGATCAGATTCCAAATAACCAGCACCGTTCGATTATAATCCACAGGGTCTCATGTTTATCCCATGTACCCACAGGCTAATCAGAAAGTGATTTCGCATTTTGCATTTTGAATATCTTATGGTGAGGATTCTCGACTTTCTATGTCGCGATCTCTGAAAATGGGGCTTAGCAATTAGTACCTTCCTTTTTCGTGACCACCGGCGATGACCACCGGCTACACCAACAGGCGCTATGCAATTTCGTGTTTCATGAATTTTGTTCTGAGTCACTCTGACTCTTCCAACTCCCAATCATGAAATGGAGTCTTGCAGCTTCCAAGTTGCTTCCTTCACGTGCCCATGGCTGTGACCAAGCACTTCCGTGACTCGCGATTTCAGGAATACTGTGATGAGGCATCTCGACTCTCCATGTCATGATCACCGAAACTCCGAAATGGAGCCAGATCAAAGGTCCATGCTCTCCCCTGATCAACGACTCAAATTGAATCGTAGTTTCAAATTTCACGATTTTAAAGGATAGATCTCCTCCTTCCTTTGAATTTCTAGTCAACGAAAAGATGACCTCTCGCCACGTGTAGTCTGCATCCAACGATCAGGATTGTTTATCGCAATTTCTCATATCGCAAGTTTGAGGGGTTAGAGAACCTCTTCCTTTTGGATTTCCCGATCTATGAAATACAAAAACAAAGCCTTTTCCATGCCCTGATCTTTTTCCATGTGTCCTTCTTGGATCAACAGTCCTCCTGCTTTCAGGACTTTGTAAGCTTGCTTCATCTTGTACTTAAATATCATGCTCCTTCTTCTGGATCTGACGATGGTTGGTCTTCATGCTCAGATCTGATGCCTGAGATCTGTTCTCCTCTTCTGCGTGCTCCTCTTGTCTTAATTCATATTTGACGACCATCAGGAATTCAGGATGGGTGATCCAACGATCACTGTTACTCCTCCTTATGAGCTTATGATTCTAATTTTTCCATGCCATCATCGTTGCGTTGTTGATCTTGCCACTTTCTCTTGTTCTTCATCGTCGAAATGAGCTTTCCATCAATGACAAACAAATACTCTTCCTTCTGTCCATAAGAAATATGCCAACACGACTATGGTTAATTAATGAATATTAATTCTCACACATTTCCCCTGATCATCGTGTGTGAAAATAGAAGTTACCATTTAATAAGAAACATATACCAAGCATACGAAGGGGAAAACTTGATCAATGAATTAAATCCTAATTTGTGATTAAGGGTACCTACGGGACATAAACTTAAGGTTATACACATAATCTTCACACTTATCCAAGTGCATTGAAAGAGGAAAAGGACGACGAACAAGAAGAAGAAAGAACCAGTATGTGGAGACACACTAAATTCATTGGGTCGTGAATGTGGGGATTTATAGTGGTCTATAGTGTATAAGTGGTATGTTTTGTTGTCTCATGAAGACAAGGTCAAGAGAAAAGCATGGACATGAATAATGAAAGTTGGATGCATGCCTGAAGCATTCGATTTTAGAGAACTAGTCACTTGGTGTACTAAGAAACAACCTTTACAATATTCAAGATTGGGATGTCGATTGACACTATTTGTTTGTCATTTTCTGATATTAGTTTTGTGGACATTTTGTTCATCGAGATGGTCATTAGACCTAGCAAAGAATACCTCAGTCCATCTACATTTTTGTTTGGAATTTGATGGTGTTGTCAGACATTTTTAGGTATGTTGCAGTCTTGTAGTTGATTTGTTTCTCGTGATTTTCTCATCAAATATTGGAGTTCACATTAGTGAACAATTATGGGTGTTTTAGCTCACATGTTTATACGATGGGATTTTCTAAATTCTATGAATTTTTAGCATCCAAATGTGGTAGTTTTTCTAGAAAATCTTCATTGAAGCTTAGATCAATAGTTTTCATATTGAAGACTTGGAAATCGTACGAGTTTATACACTAGTTATTCTTGTCATATTGGTATAATTGTTCGGACTTATGATGGAGGGGGGTATTGTTAGATTGTGACTCTATATACAATCATAAAGTCTTATATCACCTCTCATGTATTTTGCATTATAAAATATAGTTTTGATTTAAGTGTGTATTAGATCCTATTTTTCTTCTTCCTAATGTTATCCCTTGATGAGGTGTCAATGTAAGAGAAAATCTAGTTCGGGAGAAGGCTACATCCATGTACTATATATTAAAATCTAGTTGGGGAGAAGGCTACATCCATGTACTATATATTTGTATTATTGGTATGAATATTGTTGAAGTTGGCTTATGCCTTTTCTGCCACTTGTTGTGTCTCCTTGAATATCGTGTTCTTTGTTATATTATTTCATTTATAATTTAAGACAATTAATCAAAAATATTTACACACACTTAATAAATTCAATATTTAAAATCAACTTAGTGTTGAAACATCAAACTCAAGAAAACATATAAATATGATAAAATATGTATTTGTATCATGTTAATAAAAAAATGATGTTTTTTCTAGCTCAATATTTAAAAATCTAGCCATGTTAAGAGTGGGTTCACTATTTAGATGTCTTTGAGGTAGAAACCAAAAAAAACTTATATATAATAAGTGTTTGTTGAATTATATCAACTTACATATATAATGGAATCTATGTGTGGTAAATCCTATTTTATAATATAACTTTTTTAAGTGATATGAATTTATATAAATAGGATTTTGTTGAATTGTATCAATTCTAGTATGAATTTATAATTTATATAATAGGATTTTGTGGAATTGAAATACTTCAGTATATATTTTATAATAGATTTTATAACAGATTTTATTTTAGAGAAAATTAATAAGAGGGTTTTAGATTTTTATAGCTAAACATTTTTCAAGTGGAAGGAAATTGGTAAGCTAAAAGAGGGTGGATGTGGATTGAAAAGAAATGTTATTTTGAGAAATCTTTTGTAGCAAAAAGACTATAGAGAGTTATCACTTAAGAAAGTTTTTGGAAAAATATAATAGTTCAGAAGTGCATAAGGCTAGGGTCAATAATAACAAACAAGAATCAAAATAATTTCATAAATAATGTGTCCATCCACTAGAAAGATTTATCATAGTCATTTTGTTTTATAGGTAGATGGTTGGCATGTAAGGTTGGGACGAAGGAGCAAGTAACAAGTTTTTGGAAAAATATAATAGTTCAGAAGTGCATAAGGCTAAGGTCAATAATAACAAATAAGAATCAAAGGAATCTCATAAATAATGTGTCCATCCATTAGAAATATTTACCATAATCATTTTGTTTGATAGGTAGATGGTTGGCATGGAAGGTGGGGATGGAGGAGCAAGTAAGGGTGGGTGTGGATCATTGGGTTGGATGTGAAAACAAACACATGTTACCTAATAAATTGAGAGAGATTATTCAAGAAAAAAGAAATTATAGACTTAATAATATAGCACATCAAGGGAACATTATCATATCGCAACATAGGTGGAAAAGGCATAGTTTTTAGGGTCAATTGGTGTATGAGACCCCCTCCTCCAAGGGATTTTACAGGTAAAGTCTACGGAGGTATGCATACTCTACCCCTCTCTAGATTTGAACATGTGACCTCTTAGGAGGAAGCACATGTTCTTAACCATTAGGCCCACTCAGACTATATATATATATATATATATATATATATATATATATATATATATATATATATATAATTGTGATAAGTTATAAATGAAAGAATACAACCAATTGGGAAGAAGGCTTTTGTCATGCTTGAAGTTTTTTTATCAAATTATTCATAACCTATCTTGCCCACTAAAAAATTCGGTCACATGCACTCAAGCATATAAAATGTTTTTATAGAAATGTTGTATATATGATTAATTGTGATAAGTTATAAATGAAAGAATATAACTAATTGGGAAGAAGGCTTTTGTCATGCTTGAAGTTTTTTTATCAAATTATTCATAACCTATCGTGCCTACTAGAAAAGTCGATCACATACACTCAAGCATATAACATGCTTTTATAGAAATTTTAGGTTTTGAATATGACTTATTATAGCATAAGTCGTGACTTATGAATAAGACTTCTTCTTCTTTTTTTCCAAGTTACAAAGCCTAAGGAAAACCCTCAAATATTTTCACTCATTTCAAGGATGGTACCAAGGGTAAACCCTAGAATCAACAAGGCTTGAATCCATTACAACAATATACTCATTATGATCTCAACATGTCACTTGTGGGAATTGAACCCTACTAAGAAGGATAACGATCATTCCTTCCAACCACCCAAGTTAAACCCTATTGATAGACTTATGAATATGACTTATTATGAAAGCAATTATAATAATGATGATGATGATGTTAATGTGTAAATATTTTTTATTGATTGTGATAGGTTATAAACATCAAAATTTTATTAACATGATACAAATACCTATTTTATCATATTTATATGTTTTCTTGAATTTGATGTTTCAACACAAAGTTAATTTTAAATACTTAATTTATTATATGTGTGAGTAAATATTTTTGATTAATTGTCCTAAAATATAAATGAAATAATATAAAAAAGAACATGATATTCAAGGAGACATAAGAAGTGGTGGAAAAGGCATAAGCCGACTTCAACAATATTGATACAAGTAATACAAATATATAGTACATGGATGTAACCTTCTCTTGAACTAGATTTTCTCTCACACTGACACTTCATTAAGGGATAGTGTTAGGAGGAAGAAAAATATGATCTAATACACACTTAATATCAAAACTATATCCTATAATGTAAAATACATTAGAGATGATGTAGGAATTTATGATTGTATAGGGATCCACAATCTAACAATCTCCCCCTCCATCAGAATTCTGAACAATTATACCAATATGGTAATAAGAACTAGTGCATTAACCGGTACAATCTCCAAGTCTTCAATATGGAAACTCTCGATCTAAGCTTCGATGAAGATCTGCTTGAAACAATATCACATTTGGATGCCAAAAATTCATAGAATTTAGAAAATATCATTGTATAAACAAGTGAGCTAAAACACCCATAATTTTTCACTGATGTGAACTCCAATATTTGATGAGAAAAACATGAGAATAAAATCAACTACAATACTAGCACATACCTGAAAATGTTTGGAAAACCAAGAAAATTCCAAAAAAATATGTATATGGACCAAGTTATACTTTGCTAGGTCTAATCACCATCTAGGTGAACAAAATGTCCACAAAAATACTCTCAGAAAATGACACACAAATAGTGTCAATCAACATCCCAAACTTGAATATTGTGTTTGATTCAACTAAACCATAATTTTGTTGGATAACTACTGATTAGTAAACCGGATGTCCTGTTGGAACTACTCAAATCCAAAATCAATCATCATGTCAAGATAAAACTTGAATAATAAATACATGTCGTACAAAATACAACAAGTGGCAGAAACCTAAAAAATGCCCAATTTTAAAATCATCAATAATTCATCAAAAGTGATGAAATCACAACTTTTTTGGAGTTGCATATTTTTCTTCATATGAGGACAGTTAGAAATATTCAAAAACCAAAGTAGACTTTGAAACTTGAAGTATTACATCCATCTTCTCCTCTATTGGCTAAAAGGTGGGAAGTCTTAGATTTATCAATCCAACATTTGTAACCCCCATAAAGGTGGAATAAATCATTGTATTTAACACATCCATATATGGACCCCGCTCATACCCAAAAACACCATCTATATCATTTGGAAAAAATAGCCAAAAACATTAATAATCATATGTTACTGAAACCTCTCCTAGAAAACATGCCTTCATCTATGTTTGAACTCGATGATAAGACTTATGCAAAATATTGATTTCTAAATTCCATTTCCAGGAGCTCATCCAACCATAGTGAACTCTTAGTTTATGAACCTTCTTCTTCTTTTGACATTTCTCTAAAAGATGATTTGTCTTCCCACAATGAAGACTTGGATGAAGATCAAAGTAGTTTGTCTCCATATGGCCCACTCAATGAAAATGTGATCACTTATCAATAATTTTATCAATATGTTAATTAACTTTATTAGAAATATTCTTAGAGTCATCATTAACTCATTCATCAACTTCTAGAACATTTGAATATTTCCTTTTCAAATGTTTGGCAAGAAATATGACACTCACAAATTGAATTACTTTGGAGTAGTTTGGAATATGAAAGTTGAGTTTTTTTTCATATCTTAAACCTTTTATGTTTGTGTTGAATTTTAACTCTTCTCACGGCCTAAAAATTATTTTGGAAAGATCATTCTTCACCTATTGATTTTCTTCCATACATTCATGATTTTTTTCTTTTGTAACTACAAAAGAAAAACTTTCAAGTTCATATTCACTTCTATCGTTGTGTTCTCTACAAGTTTTTGTTTGTTGTTTGTCTTCATCAAAACAAACTTTCAAGTTCATATTCACTTATATTGTTGTGTGCCTTGCGTGTTTCTGTTTGTGGTTCATCTTGATCAAAAATTGCCTTCATCAATTCACTATTAATAAATGTGAATGATTCCATCCCATAACTAGTGAAGGAACTGTCATTCATATATGTATCAACCACTTGTATTAGGTCATTTGTGTCACAAGAAGCATCAATCATCAAATTTTCTTGATTCATGTTTTGAATTTTCATTTGTTAACATCTCCGGCTCTTTTCCACTTAATTTTTGTTTAAGTGATTCTATTAATTGATCTTTCATATTCATTTTCTTATTAACATCAACAACACAATTATTTAGAGATGCTAGTTATTTTTCTAATTCATTTTGAGCTTGTGTGCTTGACACTTCAATGTTTTGATAGAACATCTTTTAGTTTATCAATTTACCAAAAAGTGACACATTTTTTTTATGTGGCCTTTCAACTTCCTGAATAGAATCATGTAAGGAGTCTTGTAGTTCTTTAATTTATTGATTGAAATTTTACAAACACTTTCTTCCGATACCCATTTTAGATTTGCAATTATGTCATGCTCACTTGTACTTTCTTGCTTTTGTGTCACACTCTCTTGTACTTTTCTCCAACCACCTTAGGGTGTCAAGAACTATTGATCATGCACCCCAAAGTGTTATTGTATAAGTATTTGGCTTGGATGTAACTCACTTGAAGATAACGGTCTCCTTATTTAATTGTAGGAAGGTCTTGATGACAAATTTTCAGGTTGAAAATACCCCTAATTAACTTTAAAAGAGTTCCTTGTAACTCCACTTTTTGAACTCTTAAAACATGGATTTAATTTGGTCAAATGAATCAAAAAAACTATGGACCAAAAAACAAGCATCTTTGATGGATTTACAATTAAATTTCACTCTATGAATCAAAATGCAATTGTATCAAATACTTTGAAAATGAGACAAAGGTTTTCACTTTTACAAAGTTTTTAAGCCACATTGAGTTTCAAATATTTTACTATTGCAAGAGCCATTCTCATTTATCCATTAAATGCAGGCATGATCAATTGAATTTTGTTATAACCCTAATTTGCACCAGACATTCTTACCTGGCATCAAGCCATCTTAGATTCCTTCTTTGCCAAAAAATGTTGAACAACTCTTCTTAAAAACCTCTTTTATGAAGGCCCACATGCCCTACTCCATTACTGCACGTGTGTACATGCTATCTAACCTAAAAAAGCCTACGTGTACCTACAAAAGCATGAAAAAAGGAAAGTTGTCGACAAAACACATAGCTTTGGGTAAGTTAACTAAACCTTCCAGCCATGCACGACCGAGGGTTCATCCAAATACCTAGCTTCTTATAGCCTATAAAAGAAGGGTTAGGGGTCCCATTTGGAGAAGGAGAATCATAGTAAAGAAACTACACCCATTTGCACATTCCCTTTGTCCCAACCCTTTAGCCATCCTTGTGCAAGAAGAGATATAGAGCAAAGAAGTTGGAGGACAATTGAAGAGGAGCCCAGGACCAGGTTCACGAAGTAGTGGCTAGCGTCGAGATTGTAAGTTGATTTATTAAAGTTGGTAATAAAGAAGTATTTTTCCCGTCCCGCCATATGAGGTGTTCATAGTTTATTGCATACATGTTTGAATCTCTAACCCATTAATGTTTAGATCAAATGCATGTAGATTTTGTTGTGTATCTTGTGTGAATGCAGGTTAGTCGTAGAGGAGAGCTGCAGTCAAGGAGCAATAAGATGTGAAGAAATATCGATATCAAACATCTGAAATAAGGTACACTCACTTAACTACGTATTTGCTAAATAATAATGGGGATTAGGTCTGGGATGACGGTAGAAAATAGGATTCTTTAGGTCTTTTATTTATGCATAATTTAACCTTAGATGTTAGTCCGTAGAGTGATTTCCCACTCACAACAGAATTGGTGACCATACTAGAGAGATCTCTAGGGTTCTTGGGGATATTTTTGGGTATTTTTAAGAACTGGTTTCATTTTCCTGTTTTTCAAGTTTCTGCAAAAGTCTAAGCTAACAGAGATTATGGTATTTTATACCAGTTATCTCTGTTTCTTTGCTTGACTGTAAATTTTTTTCAAGATCCATAGAGGTACACGTGCCATGTATAAGGTATGAACGCATGTACCTGCACCCTGCATTCTCACAGCCCACGTGTACACGCTAGCTGAGGAAGTGACAGTCGCATGTAAGATTCCAAAAAATTTCTTTTAAAGAGGTAGTCATCCTCTTCCCTGTCATAATTTTTCCTTCTCAAGGGTTTTCTGGAACTCTTTCTAGTCTTTGTTGTTTGCAGTCGATAGATTAGGTTTCACCTCAGATTGGTTTGTTCTATGAAATTTTCCTTGAGTTGGTTTCATTTTTCTGTTAAAGTAAGTGTTTGAGTCTTCAAGAGATCCTGGTTCTCTGTATCAGTGGTCTTTGCCTAGGCTAGATTGTTTGTCTTCTTACCTAAGAGTTTCAGAGATACATGTGGCCTGTATAAGGCTAGGACGTGTGTACATGCTTTCTAACATTACACAACTCGTGTGCACACGCTTGTTGTTGAACTGTCAGCGGTGTGCTTGTGGAGGAAATTTTTGTTGAAGGTAGGGCAGTCATCCTTTCCTTTGATAAGAGTTATACCTCTCAGGTTTTTGGATCTCTTTCATAGCAGTTAGTGACTTAGGTTTGTTCACAGCAATAGCTTTCTTTTTCAGTTAGAAGTTTTCCTCAAAATTTTCTTTTATAGGGTTTTTAGACAAGTGTGAGAGTCTGATTTTAAGTTGTTTGTGTGCGATTTTTAAAGTGACTCTTTGTGATCTGCGCTTAGGCCAGATGTTTTTCTTAGTTTTGACTTATTGATATTTTTCCTTTTTGCTTTGTCAGCATTCAAATAAAAAAAATATTTTATTTCTTTGATTGATTGAAAAGTGTTGTTTTTCATTACTAACCAAGGAAAAGTCTTTTCTTTCATAAGTTCTTGATAGTTTACTTAGATCATAAGTAGCTCGTAGTCGAGTGAAATCCTACTTTGAGTGTGTTGTTCAAAGATCTTAGAAAAAAAATTAAGTTTGAAAAGTTGTTTAAGAGTGAAGTAAGGTAAAGGTTTTTGTCCCACAGTGGTTCCTTAAGTCTTTGGTCCCAAAATTATCCAAAGACATCACGACGTCGGGAGTATTTTCCAAAGAAGACGCCATCATGAGAGCTCAATAGCTTGAGCTCATCTATTCTCAGTCCATTTTACTATACAAGATCTTACCAGATGCGCCATGCTCAATACTTGATAAAACCAGACAGAGAGTTGGACCACATGCTGATGGTATTGTTGGTTCAGCACAAACAAAGCCCACTGAGCAACTGACAAAGCAGTTGCATCAATTATCTATACAACACATAGCGGCCAGCCAAACTACTATTTTGGCTGCTCCCCCTACTAAAACGTCAGATGTACACACAGTACAATCGACAAATCCAAAGGCCACCCAGCAGCCTGAAGGAAAGAAAAAACAATGAAAGAAGGGTAAGGGGGATAAGAAATCCACTGATAATGCTGGCGGAGACAACATTGAGAAATGGAAGGTGAGGTGTCCATGCAACCTATGCGTGGAAGACCACCCGACCCACCTATGTCCCCGACTTGCAGAGGCCCAAAAGTTTGTGACATAGCAATAGCCTATTGTATTAACAAATCCATTTCAACAAGGACAAAACCTAACCCAAGCCTCTATAAGTGCAGAAGGGGGCAGTCAAGGACCCTCTCCGTCTTCGAACAATATTGCATCCATGAATGTATATATGATGAAGGGTGATGCTTTCATATCCACTAGAGAGCATGACTACATTAAACCAAGCACTTCTGAGAAGGACAAAGAAGCCGAACTCCCATCTCTTCCTCTACAGATTGAGAAGACTTTGGGAAAAACAATGACATGCATCCCAAAAGGCGTGTTCAAAAAATATTCTCACAACCCAAATGCAAGGGCCGCCTAGAACTATTCTGTGGTGGAAGATTTGTCTCAAACCCCTTGTACGATGTCTGCTTTGGAGGTCCTCCAAAGCTTCCCTTCCCAGAGGAAAGATTTGTTAACCGCTCTAGGATCCACCGAGACTTGTAATCTGGGTACCATCATGCTAGATACAACCAACTTAAAACCTCGTCTGCCTTACCACGTAGAATTTCAGATCATAGTGGCTCACCCCACAAAAACTTTTACTCGAAATATTTTCCACACGGTGGTTGATGAGGGTGCCTCGACATGCGTTATGTTGTTAGCATGTTGGAAGGCCATTAGCCAGCCTGTTTTGTCTCCATCGCCTACTCTTCTCACTGCTTTCGATGGTCATTCGTTCTGACCACATGGTATCATTCTCTCTTTTCCCATGCAATTGGGAGGGAAGACCATGTGTGTTGAGGTAGAGGTAGTCAACATGTCCCTTGACTACAATCTTTTGTTAGGAAGGAGTTGGACTTATGCCATGTAAGCAATGGTTTCTATAGTTTTTTGGGTCTTGTTGTTTCCACACGAGGACCGTATTGTGACCATTTATCAATTGTCTTTCTCCAGATCTGACCCTTCATTGGGGGTGTCTGCCATCCCGATGATTGATAATCCTCAACCAGGTGTAGTCAACGTAGGGGTTGGTTTGTGCCCATATTTGATGGGTACCTTCGATTACCTGCCCCCTCAAGGAAATGTCAAGTTCATATCCAACCACCATAAGGTTGACATTTTCCAAGTTTCATTGTTTTGCACGACTTACTTCACCGATCCATGGATACTTCCTTCCCCATCGGCCACACTGGAGGGGATAGGGCATCCAGGCATGTCCATGCCTTTGTCCACAGCTGAAGTAGTGTACTCTTTAGCCTACCAAGCTTCAGCCAACCTAGATCCAACTCCTGCACAAGAGTTCGATCCACTTCAATGACTAGTCTAGACAAACCCTGGGATGATATTCACCACAGATATTTCTTTCTCCCAGAGTTAAGAAGAATTGAGGTTGGATAATTCACCTTGACTGTGACTGGAGATAGGTTTTGTCCTATTAATCCCTTAGCTACGCATGAGGTCTATGTTGAGGGTAATATGGAAACCATCGCTGAAATGATACCGATCAATATCTCTAGAACCCCTGGTGTTGTGGAGAATGTTTTTGTTGGAGCTGACTGCTCCCCCGGAGAGATTCAAACCTATACAGATCTATTTAAATAATTCTATGACGTTTTTGCCTGGTCTTATGAGGAGATGTCAGGCATCGAACCAAAAATAGTCAAACATGAAATCACAACTTATCCATATGCCAAGCCTGTCCGGCAGAAGCTTCATCCAGTTAACCCCAAGAAAGAAGCAGCCATTAAGGTTGAAGTTGAGAAACTGCTAAAAGCCAGTTTTATCTATCCTATCCATTTGACCCAATGGGTGTCAAACCATGTGTCGATCAATAAAAAACAAGGCATGATTCGTGTATGTACAGACTTCTGTGATTTGAACAAGGCCTGTCCCAAAGATAATTTTCCCACACCATTCATCGACCAGATAATTGATAAATGTGTGGGTTGTGAGGCCTTCTCTTTCATGGATGGTTTTCAGGATATAACCAAATACAAATCAAACCTGAAGACCAGCACAAAACAACATTCATCTGTCCCTAGGGTACATTTGCGTATTGTAAGATGCCTTTTGGTATCAAAAATGTTGGAGTGACCTTTCAACGGGCCATGTCTTTTGCTTTCCATGACCTCAAGCACATAGTCGAGGCCTATTTAGATGATTTAGCATCTCGATCTCACAAGAGAACAGATCATCCCACACACCTCCGACTTATCTTTGAGCGTTGTCGCTACTTTCGAATTCACTTGAATCCAAACAAGTGCATCTTTTGCGTAACATCAGGACATTTGTTAGGTTTCATAGTGTCGACAACAGGGATCATGGTCGATCCTCTCAAGGTTGAGGCAATAATTCATTTCCCCCCCCCACGCACAATCCTTCAACTTTCGAGTCTACAGGGCAAGGAGAATTTGTTAAGACGCTTCATCGCCAACTATGTTGAGATCACCAAGGGATTTATGCACTTACTGAAGAAAGAAGTTCCTTTTTATTGGGACGATGCCGCTCAATGCTCTTTCGTGGCATTGAAACATGCCCTCACAACGACCCCTCTACTCTGGCCACCTAACTATAACAAGGATTTCTTATTATATTTGGCTGCAACAGAGTCAACCATTGGCATGGTCTTAGTTCAGGAAGATGACTTGTTCTTAGAATATGTGATCTATTACCTGAGCTGAGGTCTCGTAGGACTAGAACTCAATTATTCTCATATCGAAAAACTTGCATTGGCAGCAGTCCATGATGTTCAATGGTTTTGTCATTATGTTCTATTTCACAAGACCACCGTCATTGCTATCGTGAATCCATTCCAGTATATGTTGACACGATGAGTAATAGGCAAAAATATTAGTAGATGGATAGTCATCCTCGAGGATTTTGACATAGATTTTGTTTCAGCGAAATCCAAAAACTCACTGGTCTTCGCAGAACTTATTTCAGAACTTCCGGTTGAGTCAGGTGATGTTGTGCCTGAAGAATCGCCTATCCGAGGAGATATGTTTTTGATCACATATTTGGATCCCTAGTACTGAGATATACTTATCTATCTCCAGACTTTGAAGTGCCCCGCCTCTACTTCTCGTGATGAGCATCGTCGTATACGCCATCAGGCTAAGAATTATCTCATACTCGATGATACATTGTATCGGAGAGGTGTAGACTACATCCTACGCCGATGTCTCACTCATGAAGAAGCAGTTATCGTGTTTAATGATTTCCATACCGGAGCTTGTGGTGGTCATTTGTCTGGGTTGGAAATAGCCCAAAAGATTCTACAAGCAGGTTACTTATGGCTGACACTAATCAAAGATTGTATCTAATCGGTCAAGAAGTGCCACCCATGCCAGATCTTCTCTTGGAAGATGAGGGCACATCCTGCTCCTATGTTTCCTGTCATCACAGTTAGTCCCTTTACCAAGTGGGGAATTGATTACATTACCTACAACCCCCCTTCATCAAGGGGGAACCATTACATCATCGTAGCCATAAACTACTTCACAAAGTGGGTCGAAGCTATTCCAATGTTTAAAGATGATGGGGAGATTGCAGCTCTCTTTTTATTCAACCAGATAATAGCAAGGTTCGGCATCCCAAGGGAGATTGTCATTCACCATGGAAGTCACTTTTAGAACCAGATAATGACGGATTTAACATCAAAGCTTGGGTTATGGAAAGAGCATTCATCACCCTACTACCCCCAAGCTAATGGTCAGGTGGAAGCTGTAAATAAATCTCTCAAGACCATCCTACACCGAACGATCAACTCAGCCAAGTCAAATTGACATTTGATGTTATACTCGGCGTTATGCGCTTACCGAACATCTGCTAAGACTGCAACCGGTTTATCACCTTTTCAACTCGTTTATGGGCTGGAAGCAATCTTGCCTATCGAATGTTAGATCTCGTCCCTAAAGTTGGCAGTACAATTATTGCCAGACACTTCTCCACTTGAAGAGCGGTTATTATACCTAGATCAGCGTCATGATGTGGCCCTGGCCAACAAGGCTCACAAACATAAAGTCAAGTGTCAGTATGATAGGTCTGTTCATCCTTGGATTTTCACTGAAGGCGACCTTGTCCTAGTCTATGAACAAGATAAGGACCCCCTGGGGGTAGGAAAATTCAAACCCATGTGGTTCGGACCTTTCATCATAAAGGAGGTTCTAAAAAAAGGCGCTTATCAACTGGTTGATTTTGAAGGGAATGCTTTGGCAGAGCCTAGAAATGGACTCTACCTCAAGAAGTATTACTCATAGGCAGGTCACCATGGGTAACTTTTTGCAACATATGTATAGTCTTTGTACTATTACTTTCTAGTTTTTTTTTTTAGTGTTATGGACATGTCATTTTGATGTATCTTTCGTCATTGTGGCAGATGTCAAGTGAACCCGAGGTGTTCATTGGGTACGCATATGGTGCTAGCCGGCACACTCGGAGGCTTGCCTCTGCACCTTGGGTAATTTTTACACCTCGAGGACAGTTATTATCTTCCAGAGGTATATGCTTAGGTGACACCACAAACAATGTCGCCGAGTATAGTGCAATTATTGAGTTGCTTCGTGACGCTCTATCATTTGGTATCTCTCATCTCCGGGTATATCTCTATGCTCAACTGGTTGTGTCTCAGTTAAATAGAGTCTACCATGTTCATGATCTGACTTTACACCGACGATTCCTTAGGGTACGTCTCTTAGAATGAAGCTTTGATTATATTACATATTTTCATGTTCCTAGGAGATTAAATCAAATTATAGATACTCTAGCTAATCAAATTTTAGATTGGCATATTGCACACATATGAAAAGACATACACATAAACATGCAAATACATTTTTTGCAAAATGATCCATAAGCCACAAAAATACATAAAAATACATATATAACATCATAGTCACCAGAGTACATAGGTGGACGCAAGCACCTCAAAAATATGACCAATAACAAGTCTCGAGTCTTATGCCCTCAAAAAATATATACAAGTAGTTCTCTCAGCACATGAAAAGTCTAGCTAAGGTCAAGGCCTGTGGGCCCTGTTGTATTGATCTACAGTGTTTTCCAAGTGCCAAAACAATCGGACCCACGTCTATGGTGCCCCCATTACATGAGGATGCATAGATGGTGGAAGGTCCTCAATCTCTTCCATAGGGACTATGCGAGTGAGCGCAGTAAAGTTCCGCTCAACTCGTCTCAACACCCTCTCGGCCTCCCTGACTAGAAGATCTCCTGTTGCTGCTAGTCCCCCTATGGCGGCAGGTGCAGCCACTGGCCAAGGACGATGCTTGTTCCTCGCATAGTCAGCAGGTCGCACTGGTCCCACATCTGCACACAACAAACACATATCCATCAAATACTCTGGTATAAAAAAATGATATATAACAAAAACAACATAAAAATTACATATGTTTAACAAAAAGAAAATGAATGATGGAAATTTACCCATCTCTCCTCGCTCCTCACCAAGAGGTACTGGTATCTCTGGATCTCTTGAAAAATCAATCCTAGCATAAGGATAATCCTCGATGACTGGGATCTATCGTGACAACCATGTGAAGAAATCATCGTCGAAGGACTCATTGGTCCTTCCACCAACCTGTCGCGACAGTAACACTACCCATCTAAACATAGAAGGAAGAGAGGTCTGATGTCCTCATACCACTGCTCAAGGACTAAAGCTCAAAACTCTCTCAAAGAATAGAGAGCATAGAACGGTCCTGAACCCGAAGTTCCTTTGCATCCGCAACCAGAAATCTGTCAACTGCCTCTTCATACACTCTAACAATGTGGTGCTCCAATCAAATATTTGTGCATTTAATCACTGGACTGCACAGTTCATCTGTTCCCAGGACGCCTGATGTAGAGCCGCAGAGCCAGTGATTCGCCCAATAAGAAACACTATTGCCTGTAGCGATAAGTCAATAATCTTGCTTATGGGCACCTGTGAGCTTGAGCGGTCTGTACCAACCTCACAGTAAAGACCTATCAATTCCGCTATGTTATGCATCCCTGAAGGAAAAGTATGGAAGTTGACTGGTTCCCCTCTCCTGGAGAGGCCAGTCAAAAAATATATGTCCTCGGTCATGGGCACTAGTGACTGCCCCTCTAACATGAATGCCTCTGCATCTGGATGCCAATAGTCAACCAAGACATTCAATAGCCTAGGTTGTTCCTGCATAAAAGGACATAAGAAGAACTTGAGCAACCCACATTGCATCAAGGCAACCACAGCATTGGGGTCTTCCCCGACCAACTCACTAACCTCCTCATGCTCTCTTTCTCTCCAGTGAACATACATCCTACAAAACACCAAGGTTTGGGAGAGTTAACCCTTGTTTTTAAACTTTTTTTATTCAATAAGGGGGTCCACGCAGGCTGTAATGTTGACAGTCCCGTGTACACGCGTGTAGGGTTTACTCTGCCTGAATGTACACGTGACCTACCCTGAGACAGGCTGCATGGACCTAGGGATAACGTTTTGAAGGTCGACAGCCCCCCAAAAAATGGAACCTAACGAAAAAGTAAAGATTTAAATTGCAATATAAGAGAGTTTCTACTTACTTGGTCCAGACAGATGGTCGTTTCGTCCACTGTAGCTCCCGGAATCACCACTTTTATCAAAGGGTTTTTTTTGGCTCTAGAGTCAATTTCCAAATCAACAATGGTGATAATGAGTTGTCAGCTTTTTTGGCCCCCCTTATCATTTTCTTAAAAAAAAAAACCATTTAGAGTGATCCAGGAGTTGCATTGGAGGGGTATGATTGGGTATCAAGACATTTTTTGGAGTTTTGGGTAACTTTTGACGGTCCGTGGAAAAATCTCAGATGATCAACTTGAGCATATAGGTTAGGTTTGTACCCTGACTTTTGTATCTCGTTGTCTTTATCCCTTTGCCATAGGATCAATCCCATCAAGTTGTGACATGGAACCATCATTGTTTCTTTATAAGTGTTGCGAGTTGGTGGTAGAGCTTACCGGAACATGGATGCCCTAGGTAAATCCTGGTTGCATTATGGTGTCCATGCTGTCTCTAATAATTGTAGGCTCGGGAGTCCTTGTTGTTTTTCCTGATTACGAGTTTGAGCATCATTTGCATGATTTATTTTCACTCTTGACCTCACCCTCAAGACTCCCAAAAGATATAACAGGTCTTCTTTTAAGCCCTTTTCAGACCCTCTAAACATGAAAATATTGTCGAGTGACCTTGTGGCCTTTCACGCTCATTAAACTAAAATTTGAAGTCACGTCTGTCCAATGATAGTTTACCCCTTTTTTGGTTCGGATGGTCAACTGTACGAACAAAGGTATACTGTATGGAACTTCAGTTCTCTAGAAGAGTACTCTCAGGTATCATTTTAACCCTTTTTTGGGCCTGGGGGACTAAATTTATGAAAAAGGAACCCCCACGAAGTCCATAGTTAAGCTCTTTTCAGACTCCCTAAAAATGAAAAGATCGTCGAGTGACCTTATTCTCTCACACTCGTTAAACTGGTCTAGAAGAACATTCCTGACAGAGTCCATAGTTAAGATTTTTTCAGACTCTTTAAAAATGAAAAAATGGTCGAGTGATCTTGTCTTTATCACACTCGTTAAAATGGTTTTGAATAGATGTCTTGTCGGTGCTAGTTTACCCCTTTTTCAAACCGACTAGACTACTTTCAAAAAAGGTAACCGAGCTTGCCTTCCCTGGGCTCGTTAAACTTACATCGAAGGATGTTACAATTGTGTGTGTTTTTTTACCGCGTTTGCATACCTTCATCGTTGGTCTAAATGTCAGCTCCATGTTGCTCTCAACTGAACCATCTAAAGAATACCTTATATGCAAGCCTTGTAGCACTTTTCCTATGCATCTTAACACCTTTGGCCCCCGGAGGATTTTTCCCGAGAGTCATTACTCTGAACATCAGTATTGTCCTTGCGCCTTGAACTTGTATGTTTGTAACACTTGTTCCTCCATTGTAATGTAACATTCTTTTATTATTTTTTCCAAAATCATTAAAAACAAAAAAATCAAATATACCCCAAAAAGAGGAAGGGGAAAATATTTTCTTTATTGGCAGCACAATAAGTCACCCTTGGATAAAGAACATATATCCATTTTTCGTCAAACTATGGGATTTAATATGACCTTAGGAAGTTGTTCTCGCTACATAGAGTTGTGTCCTCCTATGTTTGGTTATTCTTCCAAACATATGGAGAGTTTGTGTTGCCTCCTGCCTCGTAAACTTATGATTAATGCCATGCTGCTTGAGTCTCATCATTTTTTGTGTTGTTGTCCAAGGGAATTTTTTACCAAGCCTGAGTTGGCCCCTCTATAGTTTGTCTCTTGGCCTCATACCCGACCATCCTAAACATCCAATCAAGTCTTTGTTCGAAATCAATGAAGCCTTCAATCTGATCACCAAGATTCTCTAGTCCATGACCAATGAACCGTCGAAGACCTATGGGTAGTGAAGTTGTACACTCATATTACACTCCTACCCAAGTTTTGAAGATTTTGAAGTTGTTGCTCGAGCTCTGAAGACCTCATCTCCAACCATCAGGCCTTATCAGCTTCTGAGAAGATGGATACTCTACATGTATATATTTTTGATTTTGAGATGTAGCTCCACTATGTATTATTCACGGCTACACTTTATATAAGTTATATGACATGGATCTACAGTGTATTTGATTGGTAGCCATGATTTTATTTTATCCTGAGCATGGGTATGCCCGCCTCGGTGAGACAATTGTTATTTTGCATACGGCACCTCCCGATTCCTGGTCCCTGGGCTCACTTGTTTGGCACATCGGTGAATATTGTTAATGTATTTCGCCCATCAGATGCTCTTCTGACCTCACACATTATGGGGCATCTGTTATAACCCTAATTTGCACCAGACATTCTTACCTGGCATCAAGCCATCTTAGATTCCTTCTTTGCCAAAATATTGTTGAACAACTCTTCTTAAAAACCTCTTTTATAAAGGCCCACGCGCCCTACTCCATTACTGCACACGTGTACACACTATCTGACCTAAAACAACCTGCATGTACCTACAAAAGCATGAAGAAAGGAAGGTTGTTGATGGAACACACAGCTTTGGGTAAGTTAACTAAACCTTCCAGCCATGCACGACTGAGGGTTCATCCAAATACCTAGCTTCTTCTAGCCTATAAAAGAAGGGTTAGGGGTCCCATTTGGAGAAGGAGAATCATAGTAAAGAAACTATACCCATTTGCACATTCCCTTTGTCCCAACCCTTTAGCCATCCTTGTGCAAGAAGAGATATAGAGCAAAGAAGTTGGAGGACAATTGAAGAGGATCCCAGGACCAGGTTCGCAAAGCAGTGGCCAACGTCGACATTGTAAGTTGATTTATTAAAGTTGGTAATAAAGAAGCATTTTTCCTGTCTCGCCATATGAGGTGTTCATAGTTTATTGCATACATGTCTGAATCTCTAACCCATTAATGTTTAAATCAAATGCATGTAGAGTTTTTTGTGTATCTTGTGTGAATGCAGGTCAGCCGTAGAGGAGAGCTGCAGTCAAGGAGAAATCAAGTGTAAAGAAGGATCGATATCAAACGTCTAAAATAAGGTACACTCACTTAACTACGTATTTTCTAAATAATAATGGGGATTAGGTCTGGGATGACGGTAGAAAATAGGATTCTTTAGGTCTTTTCTTCATGCGTAATTTAACCCTAGATGTTAGTCCGTAGAGGGATTTCCCACTCACAACAAATTTATGTGCTTGTTCATTTTCCAAATTAAAGATGAGTGTCAAATACTAAAAAAAATATACCATCAAGAATTCATAAAATCATCCATCATCGCATAAAGTGTTCCTTATCCCCCTTATTCTGATTTTAGGATAGGTTTAAGATAGCCACAAATATATTTGTTTATTATAAGATGGGTCCCATGAAACCTTCAAATAGAATTCTTTGAGGGTGAATGATGAATGTAAGCCTTTTTAACTTTTTTGAGGGTTAATTATGAATGTAATTGTTTTTAACTTTTTATCAATGACAAGCCATTAACTAGTTTTCTCTTTCACCATTTTGTTTATTTGAGGGTCAATAACTGGTTTTCTCTTATGTAAACCCTTTTAATTTTTTATCAATTACAGGTCTTCAATAAGTAGTTTTCTTCTTTCCCATTTTGTTAATGGTTAATTTCTCTTAGTTTTCTCTTATTTAAACCCTTTTAACTTTTTAAAAATTTCAATCCCACAACAAGTTTCATTTGCAAGCCTTAAACTAGTTTTATCCTTCCATATTTCTCCAAGTCTTTAACTCATTTTTTCTAACAAGGTTTTCAACTAGTTTCCTCCTTCCCCATTTTGTTAATGGGTTCATTTTTTCATGATATACCCACTAATTTTATTTATCTTCCCTATTTTTTTAATGGTTCATTTTTCCATGATAGCTCTCCATAATATGAAACAACTCACTTCCCCATTGTGTTAATGGATTTATTTCTCCATTTTGTTAATAGGTTCATTTTTCCATGATAGCCCGACTAGTTTTCTCTTTCTTCTTCCCCATTTTATTATTAGGGAAGGAATCTAGGTCGATATGTTTATCTACTAAGGGCTTCATGAATCTAGGTCAATATGTATACAGGTGTTCCCTAATGTGCTACCACTCGAGGGGGTACCAACAGGGGTTACCAAGGTGGCCAACAATGTGCGCTTAAGTACCACTTGTAGTTCCTATGTGTATGCTTTCCAGACCGTAGATTTATACGTTGAATGACAAATCTTTGTAGATTTAAGATGTCGGAATATGTCTCTACCCTGGGAAAAAAAACCTACAATTTCCTTCCAAGGAAAGTGCGCTGATACCACTTGTAAGGTACCAAGTCTATTATAATAGTTGAAAACAGAAATATTGCAGAGAAAATAGTGGAATAACACAATAGATGAAACCACAACACCGAAATAATACCTTTATTGATAGGAAACAATGTTCACTTGCCTCTTCGAGGGGGAAACCTCCAGCAGAGCAGAGCTCTATTACAATAATTCTCAATACAAGACTTCTCATTCCCTTGACTCCTATTTATACTAAATCTATCTATCAAAAGAACAATCTAGAGGAAGATCTTCTAGAATCATAAGCTTCTATTAGGTCTTCTCACATTTGACTTATTCTTCCTTATTACTAGGCATTATTAATATTGGCATTTATTACATGGAAAATATATAATTTTACCTACATGAGGGGTTAGGGAGGCTAGGTTCCTAATGGTTTCATTGAGGGTCAATAACTAGTTTTCTCTTATGTAAACCTTTTTAATTTTTTTTCAATTACAAGTCTTCATCAAGTAGTTTTCTTCTTTCCCATTTTGTTAATGGTTAATTTCTATTAGTTTTCTCTTATTTAAACCCTTTTAACTTTTTATCAATTGCAATCCTACAACAAGTTTCATTTGCAAGCCTTCAAAAAATATTCTCCAAGCCTTCAACTAGTTTTATCCTTCCCTATTTCTCCAAGTCTTTAACTCATTTTTCCAACAAGTTTTTCAACTAGTTTCCTCCTTCCCCGTTTTGTTAATGGGTTCATTTTTTCATGATATCCCCACTAATTTTATCTATCTCCTTCCCTATTTTGTTAATGGTTCATTTTTCCATGACTGATTTCCATAATATGAAACAACTCACTGCCCCATTTTGTTAATGGGTTTATTTCCCCATTTTGTTAATAGGTTCTTTTTTCCATGATAGCCTAACTATTTTTCTATTTCTCCTTCCCCATTTTATTATTAGGGAAGGAATCTAGGTTGATCTGTTTATCTACTAAGGGCTTCAGGAATCTAGGTCAATCTGTACACAGGTGTTTCTTGATGTGCCACCACTTGAAGGGGTACCAACAGGGCTTACTAGAGTGGCCAACAATGTGCACTTAAGTACCACTTGTAGTTCCTACGTGTATGTTTCCCGGACCATGGATTTATATGTTGAATGAAATATCTTTGTAGCTTTAATACGTTGGAATACGTCTCTACCCTGGAAAAAAAACCCACAATTTTCTTCCAAGTAAAGTTCTCTGATACCACTTGTAAGGTACTAGGTCTATTATAATAGCTAAAAAGAGAAATATTGCAAAGAAAAACAACGAAACAACACAATAGATGAAACCAGATCACCAAAATAATACCTTTATTGATAGGAAACAATGTTCACTTGCCTCTTTGAGGGGGAAACCTCCAACAGAGCAGAGCTCTATTACAATAATTCTCAATACAAGACTTATCGTGCCCTCGACTCCTATTTATACTAAATCCATCTATCAAAAGAACAATCTAGAGGAAGATCTTCTAGAATCGAAAGCATCTATTAGGTCTTCTCACATTTGACTTATTCTTCCTTATTACTAGGCCTTATTAATTGGTCTTTATTACATGGAAAATATATAATTCTACCTACATGAGGGGTTAGGGAGGCTAGGTCCCTAGCAGTTTCATTGAGGGCAATAACTAGTTTTCTCTTATGTAAACCCTTTTATCTTTTTATCAATTACAAGTCTTCAACAAGTAGTTTTCTTCTTTCCCATTTTGTTAATGGTTAATTTCTCCTAGTTTTCTCTTATTTAAACCCTTTTAACTTTTTATTAATTGCAATCCTACAACAAGTTTCATTTGCAAGCCTTCAACAAGTTTTCTCCAAGCCTTCAACTAGTTTTATCCTTCCCTAATTCTCCAAGTCTTTAACTCATTTTTCCAACAAGTTTTTCAACTAGTTTCCTCCTTCCCCATTTTGTTAATGGGTTCATTTTTTCATGATAGCCCCACTAGTTTTCCCTATCTCCTTCCCTATTTTGTTAATGGTTCATTTTTCCATGACAGATCTTCATAATATGAAACAGCTCATTGCCCCCTTTTGTTAATGGGTTTATTACCCCATTTTGTTAATAGGTTCATTTTTCTATGATAGCCTAACTAGTTTTCTCTTTCTCCTTCCCCATTTTTTTTATTGGTTTTATTTTTCTTTGATTGCTCTCCATGATAGTGAGAGAAACTAGTTTTCTATTTCTCCTTCCCCATTTTGTTAATGTGTTAATTTTTCCATGACAACCCACTTCCCGGAAAAATGGGTTCATTTTTCCTTACTAGCTCTCCATGATAGTCACAACAACTATTAACAAAATGGGTTCATTTATCCTTGAAACCTCTCCATGATATTGAGAGGAATTAGTTTTCTATTTCTCCTTCCCCATTGTTTCTCCATAATAATGATGTGACCCACTTCTGATTTATTTTTTTCAATAATGACTTTTTATTTTGTTAATGAATTTATTTTTGTTAATAATAATACAACCCACTTCGAGTGAGAACAACTAGTTTTCTCTTTCTCTTTCCCTATTTTTCTCTTTCTCTTTCCCTATTTTGTTAATGGATTCATTTTTTTCATGATAATTATCCATAATATTCTTTTAATAAATTTATTTTTTTAATTGTAATTTTTTATTTTATTAATGCATTTATTTTTTTTAATAACAACGCCATCCACTTCAAAATGGATTTCTCCCATTTTGTTATTGGATTTATTTTTACTTTCCCACCTATTTTGTTAATGGTTTTATTTTTAAATTATAAAGACACAACTTATTTTGAAATTATAGTGATAGTAATCTACCACCCGTTTTGTTAATGAATTTATTTTTTTAATAGTTTTTTTTTTTTTTAATTTATTTTAATTTTTCCATTCATTCAGTTAATAAATTTAGCCTGTTTTATTAAAGTATTTATTTTTAAATTATTCATTTTGTTTCGCACCGAGATGTATTCTTCGCACTTCAATCGTTCAATTGATCATTTTGCATTATTAGAAGAAATTATATTATAATTTCTTCTAATAATGCCCCCCCCCTCCCACCCTCTATATAGAGGGTGGGAGGGGGGGGGG
>ML786772.1:1337261-1353186 GCA_009831015.1 Picea engelmannii | reverse complement strand
AAATTATATTATAATTTCTTCTAATAATGCCCCCCCCTCCCACCCTCTATATAGAGGGTGGGAGGGGAGGAGCATTATTAGAAGAAATTATATTTTGTTGATGAAATTGTTTTTTAATTATAATGCTTTCATTATTTTTTAAATTGCAGTAACTCAATCCAATTCATATCCAATTAATATCAATGAATTTATTTTATTTTGTAATTTTAATTTTTAAATTATAATTATCCAATACAACTAACATGAATGACTCATCAAATTTGGTTTCAGTGAATAATAATCGCCATGTTTAAATTATAATGACCAACTCACATACACCATATGGATTTATTTTTAAATTATAATGACCCACTTAAATTTAATTTTATATTATAATGACCCAACCCTAAATTATAATGATCAAAATGGATTTATTTTTAAATTATAATGATCTAATGACTTAATTTATTTTTAAATTATAATGACTCAACCCACAATAAATTATAATGACACAACATTTAATGGATTTATTTTTAAATTATAATCACCCAAATTACATAGGCCATGTGGATATTTATTTTTAAATTATAATATTCCAATTTAGAAATATATTTTTAAATTATAATGATTGGATATTTATTTTTAAATTATAATATTCCAATTTAGAGTTATATTTTTAAATTATAATGATCAATTATATGGTATTTATTTTCAAATTATAATTATAATGACCCAACCTTAAATTATAATTACCCAATCAAATTTAATGAATTTATAATTTTTATAAATGATAATGACCTAATCCTAAAAATTATAATGATTTAATTGGATTTAATGAATAAACTTATAAATCATAATGATGACTAAACAAATCCATTTGGATTTAATGAATAAATTTATAAATCATAATGATGATGAAACAAATCCAATTGGATTTCTATTCATAATTATAATGAGGCATAATGTTTCATAAGAATAAGGGTTATAGTTTAATTTTTAAAGTTTTGGTTCTTTTCTGGTAATATTATTTGTTTAAGTTTACTTGGAATAAATTGTTGAATCTACATATTTAAGTGATTAAGTCTATATAATTCAAGTGCCCAAGGGGTTTTCAACACCTTAAACCCATTTGTGTATTCAAAAATAGAATTTAAACAACAAAAAATTAAGATATTCAAAAATAAAATTTAAACAACATATTTTTATAATGGATATATAATTTTTAAATTTTTTATAATTATAATGATCTAATTTTAATGGTTAAGAACATATGTTTTTAGATAGGAGGTCAAAAGATCTCGGAAAAAAGGGATCCCTTGTCCTACAAACAAGGGGGTATAGCTTTGTCGTGACCTTAGAATTAAATTATTGTTATTAGAATTTTTTTATAATGATCCCAAATGTATTTATAATTTAAATTTTTTTTATAATTATTATGACCCAATTTTTGGAATTTATAATTATAATTTATGATGACCCAAGTGAATTTATAGGATCGAAAATCTATTGTTAGGGAAAGAGACCAAAAGGATAATAATAAATAGGAATTTTGGACACTCGGGATCCTTTTCTGGAACTGTCGTGGATTTCTATGGCACAAAGGTCCTATAATAACTTGGATCCCAAGTGATATTGATATCATTTGTCTAGTTGAAACTTGGGAGAATGAAGATTCTAAGGTCCCTAACATAGAAGGACTTGTCTTTTGGTCGGCATGGAACAAAAATCCCTATCGTAGAGGGATAGGAGGCATAGCTTGTTATATTAGAAAGAATGTTTCTCCTCACATTGAACTTCATAAGATCGACCCTCTCAATCCATACATTTGGATAGAAATTTCAAACATAAATGTTAAGAAGATGTATATAGAAATTTGATATTTTGGACCTATTAATTCTACTTTTTATAAGAAAAACAATATGGATAGCAATTGTCCCTATAATAATTTAGAAGATATTTATAGTTTGAAAAAGGATGGTAATATCCTCCTGCTATGAGACTTTAATGCTAGGACTTCAACTAACCAAGTTACTCTTTTAAGAAATTATTCCAACCATAATCCTTTATGGCTAGATGAAGACCTTGTTCTAGCTAATAGCTACAAAAGAAGATATGAAGACCTAACTAATAACTTGTTTGGTACTGATTTGACCAAGCTTTGCAACTCTCAAGACCTAATAATTTGCAATGGGGTAATGAAGTCACCAAACTCCAACCAGATGACTTGTATTCATCGGCTAGGTAGTAGTTGCATAGATTATGTGATATATGATATCCTCGTTTCCAACCAAATAGTAAATTTTGACCTTTTAAATGAACTTGAACCCGACTTTGATCATAGACCTTTAACCCTAACTCTAAATTGTTCCATGCAGAGGAGCGTCATTGAAGAGAATTATAATAATCAAAGAAAATGTTTCTTTGACAAAAGTAAAGTTGACCTTTTCTTAAATGATTTAAATAGTGAATTACATCTCCTAACTTATACAGACAATATTGAAGACCTCTATCATAATTTTACAACTACCCTTTCCACTTCCATTAACAAGTTCTCTTTCGAGGTGTCCTATAAAAACAATAATAGAATGGCCAACCCTTGGTATGATAAAGAATTTAAAATTGTTGGGAAATCCATTAGGGATGCTTCTAGTGAGTCCTTAAAACTCAATAAGAACAATATATACAAATCCTTAATTAAAAGGAAAGAAAAAGGTATTATATCAATAAAAGGAAAGAGCAACTTTCACAACTATCTAAGCTTGATCCTAAGAAGTTATGAAGGAAAATTCTAATCCGCAATAATGTTAGGGAGATAACCTCCCTAACCCCTCACGTAGGTAGAATAATATATTTTCCATGTAATAAAGGATGATATTAATAAATTAGGACTTGTAATAAGGTGAATAGGTCAAATGTAAGAAGACCTAATAGAAGTTTCCTCTTCTAGAAAGATCTTACTCTAGATTATTCTTTTGGTAGATAGATTTAGTATAAATAGGAGTTGAGGGCATGAGAAGTTTTGTCTGAAGAATTATTGTAATAGTGCACTTCTCTACTGGAGTTTTCCCCCTCGAAGAGTTATCCAAAATGGATCAAGGAAGGCCTAAAAATCAAAGTTCTCGTAATCGGATGAAACCAACGCCATTATGTCCGGATCGTCGCGTTGATTCTAGAAATATATATTTTTTCACAAATGGACGTCATATGCGAAACATATCGCATTCTGAATGATTTTCCAAAAAGGAAAAAATTCAAACTAGTCAAAGTAAACATGTCGTATTGCTAATGTCAGCAGTATGAAAAGTGACATCAACATGACATCATGATGATGTCATCATGTTGATGAGGCATCACAAAGAGGTGACATGTGTCACTCAGTTTTGGCATTTTAGGGCCGATTTGGACTAGTACAAAATTTACATGTGGTAGTGTACAAATGACACATGGTAGTTCGTACATGACGTGGCCCAATGATAGGTTGATACATGGCAATAGGGATGATAGGTGGATGTACAGATGCTAACGTGGCAGGGTGACTGGGTTGTACGGAAGCTGACGTGGCAAGGTGACTGGGCTATATGGATGTTGACATGGTAGGGTGACTGATTTGTACAGATGTTGACATGGCAGGGTGACTGGGTTGTATGGATTTTGACATGGAAGTTGACTCGATAGGTGACTTGGTTGTACGGTGGTGATGTGGCAGGTCATGTGGAAACTAACTATGCATGTTGATTGTGAGTTGACTGGATGTTGACTGTATCATACAAATGAATCACAAAGTGACACGTGGTTCGTGGAAAACATTTAGTTGGCATTCTACAAGTTTCTAACCTGTGACCTCTGATGGTGCCAATAGACTACATACCACGTGCTAAACGTATGGTCTATGGTTTGACTTGTTTCAACAAACGACCAAATATGCATTTGAGTTGGTTGTGGCAAGGTGTTAGGGGATCGGCCCCGGTCAACGGGGGGTAGCCCTCAACTAGGGGGTTGTAGACCAAGAGCTTGTCAGCTGGAGGAGACACTTGGAGCTTAAGGGTCAGGCCACATGGGCTATGCCAACAACCAAAGGCCATGAATCAAGGGGCCAAAGTGCCAACTTCTAGTTCGAGGGCATATGGTGCCTCGCATATGGCCAGGATCCTGAGTAAAGGGGGTTGCACCTGCATTTTTTCCAATTTTGGGTTTTTTGACCATACAATATGATTTTTTGGTTATTTTCAGCCTGTTTTTAATGGAGTTTAGCCATTATTGGAGTATCTGGAGCCCAATTTGAGGCCAAATCTTGGGAGGAAGTTGGGAGGTTGATACCAACTCCACATATATATAAAACAAGGGTTCTTAGCAGCATGAGGGACTTTCATAACAAGAGAATTGTTGAATATTTTTAAATCCAAATCCATTTTTATGCAGGGAAGCCATTGAGGAGAGGAATTTTACGAGCCAATTATGGGAGCTACACTCAACCGTTTTCAGTGTTGTCAGTTGTGTTGGATTCTTGAGGTCGAGAAGAACATAGCCAGACCAGTTTGTAATCCTTTTGACACTTTTCTGATGTATGTTTGAATCATTGAAGAGAAATAAGAAAGCCTTGCCAAACTCTGTTAACAACTTTTTTGTTATGGTTTGTTGTTCTTTGTTCTTACATTCTAATCTTCATTTATTATTATGGATGCTATAATATCTCATTAAGTTCTCTTCTTTCATTAATTCCTAATTGGTAAATGAACCCATGCTTAAAACTTATCCAAGTCTTTAAAGATCATTTTCGGATCAAGTGGTATCAGAGCAGGTTGATGGTTGGTTTTTGAGTTTGCATGATTACTAGGGAAAAGTTGAGTCATGGCAAAGGAAAGCTTGTAAAAGGGGATCCTGAGATTAGATCGAGAAAGAGGACTTATCAAAGTGAGGAGATGACATCGGAAGAATTCATGTCTCAGAATAAGATAGAGTTGAAAAATAATTTATTTTCCATGTTTGAGATGGTAAAGGTATTATATGAGGATTACTTGGAATGGAAGAGGCCTTTCCAAGTAGAATATTTCAAACAAGACAAAAGTGAAGAAGGAGAGGATCCTCCTAAACCTCCTCCTTCACCTCCTTCTTCTCCGTCATCTTCTTCTTCTTCAAATACAATTTCAAAATCCACCGCAAGAAAACATTCCCATAAACATAAACATGATATGCATTTACTTAAGATTGATGTGAAATTTGAATTTCCCACGTATGATGGTGAATTCAATGTTGAGAGGATTGATAATTGGGTCAGATAGATGGAAGTTTATTGTAGTGTGAAACAAATCAAGGATGAGGCAACTCAAATCAAGTTGGCATCACTTCATTTTGCAGGAACAATACTCATTTGGTGGCAGAGTAAGTTGTAAAATGGCACGCAACAAGTTGGTAATGTATTTCCATCATGGAAAGATTTGTTTTTTTCACTTAGAAAGCAATTTTATCCTTTGGGTTATAAAGAGAAGGATTTAATTGAATGGAAAGGTCTTAAACTAAGAAAGGGACAAACAGTGCAAGAATACACAGATGAATTTCGTAAGGTGGCATTAATGTTAAACATTCCATTACATAACCAAGAAACTCTTATGAAGTATATAGGAGGTTTACCTGCACATATTTGTAACATTATATTTATGTTTGGACCTGCTAATCTTGATGAGGTTTTTGTTTAAGCAACATACATTGAAGAAGGGAAAATATGATTTGGTGTATCAAGGGACTTGTCTTCAAGGAAAGAGGACAAAAGAAAGGGGAAGAGAAGCTCCCTTGGAATCATTGCAAGAAAGAAGGGCATGATGATGACCATTGCTGGAAATTGCACCTAGAGAAGAGACCAAAATGGTTCAAAGAAATAAAAGGGAGGAAAACGTTTGCAACAACAACACGGCCAATAGACTTGGGATATGATTCAGGTGATGAGACTAAGATCACAGCAGTTGGTTTGACAAGTAAAATTGGTGATGGATATGATTCTAGATGCAAATTGTTTCACATAAGGGTGATAATGAAACACACCAAGATCGATACATTGATAGATAGTGGATCACAATCTAACTTGATTTCAGAGGTCATGGTTAAACAATTGGGATTAAACACTAAGACACATCATAAACCTTACTCACTTAAATGGATAAGCAACAATCGTAAATTGCACATAACAAAGAAATGGACTTTAAAGTTTGCAATTTCATCCAATTTTGTGGATGAGGTAACGTATGATGTGGTTCCACTCAATGAATGTGGGATGGTCTTAGAAATACTTTATGTGTATGATCGCAAAGAAATATTCTACAGGGAATAGAATCAATATCACTTAACTAAAGAAGGAAATGAATATGTTGTACATGCTCATCACTTAAAAGAAAATCAATCTCATCAAATAATGGAACAATTAAGGAAGGCAGTTTATGAAAGTAACACATCTATAATTGTGCCAAATAAAGAAAATGATCTTAAGCATGAATATGAGATGGTTATAGAATGTAAGTTCAATCATACTTTGTTTCAAGATAAGATTATGTCATGCAAGTACTTCCAACATATTAGCTCATTTGCAGTCATATTTATGATGTTATCGTTGCAAATGTTTTCAACATGGATGGTAATAGATTCAGTAAGATGTGAAAGAGTACAAGTGGCTAACAATATGTTATCAGTTGTCATGGTTGTTTGAAAATGATTATGATAAAACAGGTGCACAGGATAGAGTTTAAAGACAAATAACAAGTGGGTTGGCCTATCCCACACTTGATGATTGTTTAATACCCTTTTGGAGAACCAAAAGGTCTTAGTGGGGAGGCATGATCCAAAATGGATCCAAGAAGGCCTAAAAATCAAAGTTATTGGAATCAGAAAAAACCAACGCCATTACGTCCGGCTCGTCGCACTAATCCCGGCCATATATTTTTGTCTCAAATGGACGTCATATGCGAAAGATATCACATTCTAACTGATTTCCCAAACATGAAAAAATTCAAACTGGTCAAAGTCAACAAGTCATACTACTGACATCAGCAGTATGACAAGTGATGTCATCATGATGTCATGATAATGTCATGATGTTGACGTGGCATCACCAGGAGGTGACACGTGTCACTCGATTTTGGCATTTTCGGGTTGAGTTGGACCAATACGGAATTGAAATGTGGCAGTGTATGAATGACATGTGGCAGTCCGTACATGATGTGGCCCAATGATAGGATGAAACATGGTAGTATAGATGACAGGTGGTTGTACGGATGCTGACATGGTAGGATGACTGGGTTGTATGGAAGTTGACGTGGCAGGGTGACTGGGTTGTACAGATGTTGACATGGCAGGGTGACTGGGATGTACAGATGTTGACGTGGTAGCTAATCGGAAAGGTGACTAGGTTGTACAATGGTGATGTGGCAACTGATTGTGCATGTTGATTGTGCGTTGATTGGATGTTGATTGTATCGTATGGATGAATCATCGAGTGACACATGGCCCAATAAGAGGGTGCCACATGGCACCCTAAATTTTTCCAATGTTGGCTAAGGAAATATTTTTTTTGGCACTCCACGAGTTTTGAACCCATGACCTCTGGTGGCGCCAATGGACTACATACCACATGCTAACCATATGGGCTATGGTGTGACTTGTTTCAACAAATGAAAAAATATGCATTTGAGTTGGTTGTGGTGAAGTGTTAGGGGATAGGCCCCAATCGGTGGGGGGATAGCCCGTGACTAGGGGGTTGTAGACCAGGAGCTAGCCAGCAGGAGGGGGGACATGGAGCTTAAGGGTTAGGCCACATGGGCCATGCCAATGACCAAGGGCCAAGAATCAAGGGGAAAACACACCAAATTCTAGCTCGAGGGAATATGGTTCCTCCCATATGGACAGGAGCCCAAGTAAAGGGGGTTGTGCCTGCATGTTTTCCAATTTTGGGTTTTTTGACCATATAATATGATTTTTTGGTTATTTTCATCCTATTTTTAACACATTATGTACAGTCATGGATGCAGGTAATTCAATCATATTTGCAACTAGCCCAATCCTTTCTAGGATTTCAAATGGCCCACAAAATCTGGCTGCCAACTTGGCGCAGTTTCCCCGGTTCAGGGAACTTCTATTAGATTTCACTTTCAGGAAAACATGCTCTCCCACTTTAAACTCTAAGTGGGTTTTGTTTTTATCATCATAACTTGTTTTCCTGTCTTGGGAAGCTTTCAAATTCTGCTTAATTTTTAACATTTGTTCTTCCATTTCCTTGAGTAACTCTAGCCCAACTACTGCCCTATTAGTTGGATTATCCCAGCTTATGGAGTATTTCACTTTCGGCCATAAAGTGCTTCAAATGGGCTCATCTTCAATGATGCTTGATACCCATTATTGTAGGCAAATTCTACCAAGTGTAAGTAGTCTTCCCATTTAGATGGTTTGTACATCACATACATCCTTAGCATGTCTTCTATCACTCGATTCACACGCTCTGTTTTCCCATCAAACTAAGGATGATAGGTTGTGATAATGTTCAGATTCGTTCCAAACCCCCTAAATAACCCTTTCCAGAAATTTGAGGTAAATTTCGAGTCTCTGTCAGACACAATTGTCTTGGGAATTTCGTGCAATCATGTTATTTCCCTCATAAAAATATCAGCAAGGTTATCTTCCTTGTGAGTATTCTTTAGTGAAATAAAATGTGCAATTTTCGTAAGATTGTCCACCACCACCATGATTGAATAATGTTGCTTGCCTATTATGGACAATCCTGTGATGAAATCCATTGTCACCACTTCCCACTTCCACTCAGGAATGGGTAAAGGCTGCAGCAACCCTGCTGGGTGTATGTTCTTAGCTTTAACCTTCTTGCACTCCAAACATCTGGCAATGTATTCTGCAATCTCTTTCTTCATACCTAGCCAAAAGTAATGGCTCTTGACTGTTGCCACAGTTTTCTTATATCCAGGGTGCCCAACAAGGCACATTATGCATTTCATTCAAAATCATAAGTTTCAAGTCCTGGACATTAGGTACATAAATTTTGTTCTTGTATAGAAGTGTTCCATCAGTTTCCAATTTATAATTTTCCACTTTCTGTGGCATCTCACCTTGTTGTAGCTTTGCTACCAAATCCCTGTACTACAAATTTGTATTTGCAGCCTCCGAAATTCTACCTTTAATATCAGTTTGGTACATGCTAATGGATTTAGCATGTAATTCATGTACTCTCCTAATGAGTGCATCATCCACTTTATTCTCCTTCCCTTTGATATGCTTGATATCAAAATCACACTCACGGATAAACTCCAACCACCTAATATTGCTAGCGTTCAAGGTTGGATGATCAAACAAATACTTCAGACCGTTATGGTATGTCCTCAGTTCGAACCTCCTTCCCATGAGGTAATGCCTCCACTTCTTTAGAGCATGTACTATGGCTGCCAACTCCAAATCATGAGTTGCATATTTCCTTTTCTGCTCTTTCAACTTTATGGATTCATAACAGATTACGAATCCATTCTGACTGAGGACTCCTCCCAGTCCTTCTTTGCATGCATCTATGCACACCATGAAATACTCATTTGGGTCTGCAATCCTTAGGATTGGAGCACTAGTAAATAGTTGCTTCATTTGCTAGAAACTTCTCTCACATTCCTCTGTCCACGAAAATTTCTTATCTTTCCTTTGCAAGGAAGTGATAGGGTGAGATATCCTCGATAACCCTACAATAAACCTTCTATAATAACCATCTAGACCCATAAAGGATCTGACTTCTGTCACGTTCTTTGGCGCTGACCATTCTATGATGCCCTCAATCTTCTCAGGATCTACAACTATCCCATCGTTCGAAATAATATGCCCCAAGTAATGGATTTGATCCTCATAAAACGAGCACTTTCTCAACTTGGCATACATTTGGTGCTCTCTTAACACCTACAACACCATCCTCGGATGTTTTTCATGCTCTTCCTCTGACTTGGAATACACCAGGATGTCATCCAAAAAGGATATGACAAACTTGTCCAGATAGTCTTTGAATACACCATTCATCAAGCACATAAAAATAGTGGGTGTCTTCGACAACCCAAACGGCACCACTGTGAACTCGTAATGAGCATACTTTGTTCTAAAGGTAGTATTGTTGATGTATTCATCCTTTATCCTTACCTAGTGATATCCTGACTTGAGGTCTATCTTCGAAAATATCTTCACATCCTTCAACTGATCAAAGAAGCCATCAATCCTCGGTAGACGATATTTGTTCTTTATAGTTAGTTTGTTCAATTGTCTGAAATCAATACAAAATCTCAGTGTCCCATCTTTCTTCTTCACGAATAGAACTGGGGCATGCTAAGGTGACACACTTGGGCATATATGCCCCTTGTTCAGAAGCTCTTCAAGTTGCAATTACAGTTCTTTCAGATTTGGCATACTCATTCTGTAAGGAGATTTTGACACTGGAGCTGCTCCAGGCATCAAGTTTACAGAGAAGTCAATATCTATCTTCGGAGGTAGTCTAGTTACCTTTTGAAATACATCTTCAAACTCCTTTAGTACCGCATGATCTCCAATCTTTGATACTTTGTCCTTAGGTGCTTCCTCCACATGGGTTGCAAATAATTGATAGTCTTTCCTGTAGTACTTCTTCAGCTACATTGTTGATATTTCTCTAATAGCAACAACTCTAGGAATTCCTAGGACTATTTTCCAATTTCCTTCCTCATCCAGGAAAGTGAATTCCTTATTACAATAGTCCAAGATGGCATGGTGTTGGTCCAACCAATCCATCCCAATTAGACATTCATAAGAACCTAAAGGAAGAACATTCAATTTAGCCTTTGTGCTCAGTCCATTCATGTCCACTGGACAGGACTTAACCAACTCAGTGACTTTTCTCTTGGTTCCTGTAGCCAGCTGCACTAACTAAGACTTTTCATGTTTTCTTCTCGACAATTGCAAACTTTCCACCACTCTAGGATCTATATAACTATGGCTAGCCCCTGAATCAATTAAAATAGTGAAGGGATGGTTATTGATCGTACCTTCCATTTCAATAATGTGTGATTGATATTCAGCTTTCTTGTTGTCCAGGGCTACATAGATCCTTGGAATTCTACTTCCCACGTCCTCCATTGTTTCAGCTTGCTGAAAATTATGGACAACTCTCACTTTGCCATTTTTGTGGGGACAATCTTTGTACTTGTGGTTCCCCTAACAGCCCCAACACTGAATGGGTGTCTATCTTGGCCTGTGTTCCCCTATGTAAGACATTCTTGGTTCTCTAAACGATGGCTATCCTTGAGGATTATTTCCGAAAAAGGGTGGCTTAGTTCCCTTCTTCCTCTGATCCATATGGAATTTCTTCTTGTCTTCCCAAGCCTTTCGGAAGGTAGGCTTCTCTCTTTGTTGCTCATATAAGCATTTCGCTCTTCTTATAGTTTCTTCCATAGTATTAGGGTCATCATATTGAATCTTGTCCCCAATGGAAGGTGGAAATCCACTTAGATACCTTTGAATCTTAACAGTCTCATCTTTGATGAATGGAACATACTTCAGCAATTCCAAAAACCTTCGTTCGTATTCATCAATGGTCATGCTGCCCAACTTGATTTCAAAGAACTCTTTCATATTTCTTTTGTAGTATCTTTTAGTCAAGTATTTCTTCTCAAAATACCTCTTGAATTCTTTCCAAGTGATATCTTTCTCTCTAATGTGTTGCACCTACACAAATTGATCCCACCACATGGATGCTTTTCCTTTCAGTTGATACATCGCAATTCTTCCTTCTGCATGAGAGGAATAATTCTGCAGTTGGAAATATTTCCTCATGCCAAGAAACCATGTTTCAGCATCTTCCTCCTTCTTATGTTCTCCATCAAATGTAGGAGGCTTAATCTTGTTCATTTCTCCCTTCAGTTCATCCACTCCAGATCTCCTGTGCTTTCTCGTAGGAGATGGGCTTGAACTACTGTGTGCCTTCCTCTTGGAGCGACCTTGGGAGTGATGATGGTGTCTAACAATACTCCTTGATCGTCTTCCCTTAGAAGTCTGGTGACTCCTTGTTTTGCTCAAGTTTCTCTCTATGTCCAAATTCTTTTCTATTTTCTCCAGACTCTTCATCAACTTTAAGTTGAATTCTCCCTGTTGTTCCTTAGCTTTAATGAGATTTATTCTATCTTCTCGATGAGTTTGGCAATCTTTATGCAATATTTCAATGATTTTCATGATATGCCCTTCCTTATCTAACTCTTCTCCATGCCCATTGGAGTTCGATCCTTCAACTCCCAAATGGATGTCCATCCCTTTTATTTCATTCTCTGAACTGGAAGCATTATGCATCTCTTCCATTTATTTTAACTCAGTGGAAACTCTATTCAATTCTAGAACTCTTTAAACTTCTGCAAACACAATGTGTAGACAACCAAAATTTGTCAGTCCATTATTCCTTAACAAATCCCACAGTATTCATAAACAAATCTGATTCAAGAAAATGTTCAATTTTCATTCTCTGTGATTCTCGTTCAATCAAGAATCCCCGTAGATTTCTTCTTTTGGATCTCTTCTCTGCTAAGTTTGCAGGAACTATCCCCTTTCTCTCAGTTCCCAACCCATGCAACCAAGCGCTATATCGATAGGCTCTTAACCAGGACTTTGGGTTACAAAGTCTTCATAATACCTCACAAAAAAATCTTGGAGTTCCGAATTAACGAAATCGTGAAGTAGAGTGGATCCACAGTCCATGTCTACCCAACATCCAATGGCTGACACTCGCTATGGAACCTTAGGCATATAAGTTCTGGGACTTCAGGAATTCATAAGATTTCACATCCGCACACCCCAAACCATTAATATTCGAACACTCCCATGTCACCTTATGTGACATGATTACATCACATCACTTAATGTTTTCCAATTGTGGGGGCATGCAATGGTTGTTTGGAGTAACCTACCTTTCATCCTGCAATTCTTCTGATGTTGACACGTAACCCCTTGGTGAAACCGTGGTTTGGATTGCAGGATCACCTTGGATAATTAACTTTCGTGCAACTTGGGTCCCCGCAATGCCTTCTGGTTGTTGATCTTGATGTATTGTGATCAATGCCACTATGGGTCCTCCGACCTTTAACTACGTTACATAACCTCGGGCCCCACTAACCTTTCTCACACAGGATACCACATGGTAGAATACTAGTTGTTAGGACCCTATAATGTACCTTTTTGTTCATACTTTTTGCTATCATTACATCCCTTTCCCACTCACATTTAAGCCTACATTATCACCTTAACCTATCTTTCCAAAGGTATATAACGTTTCTTCTCTTTTCTATATGTTTAATTTTTTTTACATGTAATTTTACATTACTCTCATACTTAGCCATCGATCAGAAACATATAGTTGCTGAAACAGTTTGAACTGCAGATTATATATTGTTTCTACTTGAAGACCCATTACTGAAACAGTCAACAACATGCAAATCTCGTTGCTGAAACAGTCAGTGATTTACGATGCTGGAACAACAATTCACACAGCAATAACAAGAAGGAGTTGTTACACTGGGTGCAACAACTGTACCTTAAGCCAACACCAACCATCATTTCTACTTGAGACCACGTTGCCAAAACAGTCAAATAGAATGCAAATCCCATTGCTGAAACATTCTGTGATTTGCGATGCTGAAATAGTATACAACAGCAGTAACAAGAAGATAAATAAAGAAGTTGTTACACTGGCTGCAACAACTACACCTCAACCCAACACCATTCCAACTATTGTAACAACATTTTGCTACGGGAGATCAGAATATCCTATTCCAGCATAGAATATTAGATCTGACTAAGAATAGGATTCGTATGTACACATGTAATTTTATGATCAATTGTATTAAGAGGATTCTCCTCTTTAAATAAGGGGAAATCATCATTAGATGGGAGGATTTTTTTGGCTAGAGAGGAATTACAGAGAAGGGCGTGTTCACTTTGGATATTGTAACATGATACAATTGACAGATGAATAAAAGATTATTCTGAGCATTTCTTCTTAGTTCCTTTCATTTCCGAGGAATCTTGTGAGAAGGAGAGGGCCCACCTTCTTCACAAGATTCACCCATTAGTTCTGTAGTGTGTTAGTATTATTTTTGTTCATGCCTTGTTTAAACTCTATTTTACTGAAACTCTACTTTACTGAACTTTGTTTTGCTGAAACTCTGCTTTACTGATTGTTACATTGTTTTCATATAATTCATTCCTAGGTAATTGTTAATCATTCTAATTGGTAATTCTACTTGATGAATTTATGAAAGTGTGAGAATCAGAGACAAGTGCTGAAGATTCCTGCTTGGGGAATAGGGTCATGTTCTCTATTATAGAATAGTTAGCCTTCAGTACTTGTTAATCATTTTGATTGGTAATGAGTTTATGAAAGTGTGATAGTCAGAGACAGGTGCTGAAGATTCCTGCTTTGGGGAATAGGGTCCTGTTCTCTATTACAGAATAGTTAGTCTTCCTTGCAGTATGCTGAAATATTTATTTTCCTAGGTTGTTGTTTCTTAATGTAATCCAGGATTCTTCTGATAATTATTTTCCTTTGAATCTCAAACTCTGCAATAGATAGATTGCTTTTCTGTAATTCAAAGTAGAACTTCAGTCTGTTCAAAGCAAGGTGTGATTAGTGTACTTTTACTACAACTCTAGATTTCTTTTGAGATTGAGCATATACAGTGTGTGATTACCTTTGAAATAAACAAACTTCCCTTGGTTGACAATTTATGTAACACTTGATTGTTTAGTTAATAAGCAATTACAGTGACCAACATTTTGGCACCATTGTCGGGGAAGGCAATTATAGATTTCAAAATAACTTATGTTCTTTCAGATATACAGATTGCATGAGAGGATGTGGAGACCCCAAAGAAATTGACCCTACAGGTGGCAGGGGCAGAGGAAGGGGAGGAAGAAAGACTTTTATTGATGAGATTATATGAAAATATGAATCTGTTGCTCCTCAACGACCAAGCTCTCAAAAACCAAAATCTCAACCTTCCTTTCAAGCAAACTTTGAAACGGGGAAAGAAATTTGGAGCCCTGAAAAAGTTGAGAAACCAGCAAAAAACATTGAGGATCGAGCAAGTGCAGCAGGGGAACAAACAGAAGAAACCATGGATGAGTATAATGAATAAATGCACCATGAAGAATAGGCAGGTCCTGAAGGAGAGGTAAATGATGAAAACTCTTTTTCTACCTTAGGATTTCCTATTGGTGATCTTCCTAGAGGAGTAGCTCCCATGAAGAATATTCCACTCTCAGCTTTACCTAACTTTCATGGTTTATCCTCAGAGGATCCTGATGAATTCCTTTTCGAGTTTGACATATTATGCAGAAGTTATGATTACATTTCCAATGCTAAAAAATTAAAGCTATTTCCAGCAACATTAAAAGGAAATTCATTAAGATGGTTCATGAGTCTTGGATGTCATGTAATCACAACATGGGATCAAATGAAACAAAAAATCCTTCACAAATACCAAGACTATTGTCGAACAAGAGAAAAAAGAGAGGAGCTATTCAAGATGATACAGAAAGAGGATGAAAATTTGGAATACTTTGTGGAAAGGCTACAGTATAATCTACAAAGATCCATTCACCCCGATGTAAGTAAAGATATTCTTAAAACAATATTACTAAAAGGAGTAAGGGATGACTATCTAGATATGTTGAATATGCTTGGAAAAGGGGACATATCTAAAGAATCATATGATGAAATTGTTAGCCTATGTAAAAGATGTTCAAGAGGAGCTACAAGGAATAGATCAAATAGCAGGGATACCACATTTTCAAGAGTTCAAAAATCAGCCAGTGGAGGAGCAACAAGAGCCGAAATAGGTAATTTACTTGAGGGTTTTAAAACTGAAATGTTAAGCTCTTTTGCTTCACAAATTGATACCTTGCAGATTCAAAA
>ML786772.1:1305478-1332316 GCA_009831015.1 Picea engelmannii | reverse complement strand
CAATATTGGGGGTTTTGAGGGTTTTGACATAACAAACCCTAGAGGACGATTCGGTGGTGAAAGATTCCACCTATCTTGTCCCAAGATTGGTCTTGGAGATGAAATACTCTCCCACACCATTCTAGTTCCAGATCTACTCAGTTCCAGAAGGATTCTACATCAGTTTCATGTGCAGATAGAGAGAGGGTGCACTAGTTGAGGGATTCCAGCAAGAGGGGCGCACCATCTTTGGAGAGAGATTCGGTGTAGGATATTGGCAGGGCCGTTGAGGATTCTATCACTTGGGTTTTCATTACAGTGCCTTGGACATCATATCTAGTGCTTTCTGAGATAGTTTTATGGATGAGATTATTTCTTGAGCAGTTGGGCGAATTGAAGAGAAGGAGGGCGTTTTTGAGATCCATATCTAGTCTATTTGGAGGGGTTACACTTCAGATCTGACCCTGATACTTCACCTAGTGACTTACAGTGTCCCGATCTATATTTCTGGAGAGTTTCAGAGCATTTGGAGGCCTCCTTTAGTAGGGCTGAATTATCTAGGGTTTCAATCATCCAGTGGGGCGCACCATTCAGTGGGGGATTTCAGATCTACAGAGATTGAGAGGGATCTTGGAGATTCGATCACCTGGGTTGTTCTTACCATCACCTGATCTATCAGTTGGCATATTTATTAGGGTGATTGGAAACTTTTGGAAGCAAGGTCGAGTTATTGAGGGTTTCAGCCTTCTATTGGAGCGTGTCATTCTTCAGCTGGAGAGTTTGGAATTCAGATCTTCTTGTATTGATATTCATTTCTTATTCATCCTTTGGAGGCATCTTTTGTATTAGCGGGAGCATTTTGCAGCAGCTCTTATCTATTGTTTATCTTCTTGGCCATCTGTTGAGCATTCCAGATCGGCATCTTCATTGTAGCAGGTTTCTCTATTTTATGAATAAAGAAGAATTGAGATGTTTTGGTTTGTCTGTCTTATTGCATATGGTTGAGGTATGTTCCATGGTTATCTCTTTCTATTATTTGCTACATACACACATATAAACACATCTAAAAGGTAGATCAACAAAGTGTTTGACGAAATACCTCACTCAGAAAAAGTTTAAAAAAGACACCAAAACAATGATGATCCTTGCATAATGGCTTGGGATCATTACACATTATCTCTTTTTAGAGGAGCCTCCTACTCCTCATTGCAATTAATTTTTCTGAATTTAATTCCTTTAGTATTAGATTAAATTTCTTTTACTAATAATCCCTGTCAAGGAATGGCATGTTACAATTGATTCTTTTGCAGATTCTCAATCAAAGAAAAGGCCTACCAAGAAAAGACGATCTTACTTCAAAACGATCCAAGCTTCATTTTGTGAAGCACTGCTCCCTCTTTTTTTAATCCACTCTTCAACAACATTTTCCTCATTTTTCCCATCTTCCCCATTGCTGAAACACCATTGTTCAGCAATATTTCACCCTTTTTCCCATTGCTGAAACATCACTTTCCAGCAACATTTTCCTCATTTTTCCCATCTTCCCCATTGCTGAAACACCACTATTTAGCAATATTTTGCCATTTTTCTCCATTGCCAAAACACCATTGTTCAGCAATATTTCGCCCTTTTTCCAATTGTTGAAACATCACTTTACAGCAACATTTTCCTCATTTTTCCCATCTTCCCCATTGTTGAAACACCACTGTTCAACAATATTTCGCCCTTTTTCCCATTGCTGAAACATCACTTTCTAGCAACATTTTCCTCATTTTTCCCATCTTCCCCATTGCTGAAACACCATTGTTCAACAATATTTCGCCCTTTTTCCCATTGTTGAAACACCACTATTCAGCAATATTTCATTTTTTTTCCCATTGCTGAAACACCACTGCTCAGCAATATTTCGCCACTGCTGAAACACCATTTCTTCAGCGGTATTTTCCATTGTTAAAACATCACTCTTCAACAAACATTTTTCTATTCTTTTCCTGTTGATGAAACACCACTTTCTCAACATTCCCTGTCAATAAAAACATCTTCTTCATCTCTTTCCCTCTCAATTCTCCTATTTTCATACTACATTTTGTCCTTTCACGACCCTCTCTCATAATTAAACAAACCCTTGATACAATTTCTCTAATAAATCCAAAGTCTCTCCCATGGTTATTGCAGAACTATTATGGACATGCACTATATATTTTTTTTTAAGTACGAATCAAAGGTAAAGATGAGGTATGTAAACTTTATATGTAAATACAATTGAACTATGGCTAATGAGAAGATCTCGAATCATTATTATCATTCACTTAAAGTCATTATTTTATCCATACTTGGAGGGGGGGATATCGAAATCTTATGCCATCATTTCACACGAATCGACTACCGTCATTCCTTTTTACCCATCATTTCATTTGTTTTCACCACCATTTGCATGCCTTCACCCGCAAAACTTACTCTGCTCAGAAGCGGTTACTTGACTCTCTGACTATGCATTTTACTGAGTTGTTAGCTATGGGAGGCCCTGTTATATGATACGAACCCACCACGACAACCCTATTAGAGTTGTATCCAGAAGTCTATCAAAAATTTTTGCAGGCAGGCTGGCTGGGTTATTTTCAGAGGCTCCAGGGATTTGATCAACAACAGGTTCTTCAATTTGCTCGAAATCTTCAAGAAGATCATTCCATTGTTCAAGGGGTTCGGATTCCAGTCACAGAGGATGATATAGCACAGGTTTCGGGTCTTCCTGTCACTGGCATTCGCTGGTTCAGCCGCAAACACATTATCCTTAATGCCCAGCAGGATTTTCTCTTGCTAGGAGAACAAGTTGAGCCTAAAGGCCGGGGTGTTCGACCTAGCTCCTTGCCGCCTCCTTGGCCGAAAGTTACAGAGTTTGTCAAGCACTACCTCACCTGTGAAGGCCGATACCAGGTAGTCTACCAGTACGATTTTGTCTTGTTATCTCATTTATGACATGCTAGATTGGTGAATATTCCCTACTATCAGCTCGAATGTCTTAGAAATATGTCGCATTATTGTAAAAAGGCTAAAAATCCTGCCCTTTCCCTCACCCATCACCGTCTCGCTCAACTACTCATCCAAAAGGGTTTTTCCGAACAAAACCCTCCCCTAAACAACCCACCCATAGACCCTCAGGAAGCTGTTGAACATCCTGAAAATCCTCAGGAACAGCAACCACAAAACCTTCCAGACCCTTTGGAAATACCTATTAATCTGCCTACAGACCCAATTGATCCAATCAACCCTCCTACCTTACCAAGCCCGCCCCACAACTTACCAGAATCATCTACTCCTATTGTTCATATCCTTAGCGATGATTCTGAACCAGATAAACCTGATAACCCTCCCTGCCCCATCACTGAGGAAAAACCCACACGTAAAAGAAAGAAGCAAATTCCTCCTTTTCCCTCCTTTTTACAAAGAAAATGAACGAGGACCTTAACAAGAGCAGCCACTACTGCCACTGCCCTAAACCTCCAACCCATCTTGCTAAAAGCCCGTACACCTCCACCCTCCCAAATTCTGGAATTTTTACCTATTCCACCCATGGGCATTGAAACACAAGAACCAGAGGGCCAAGGTACTGCGACATCATTCTCTTTAAATCAAGTAGTTGAAACACAAGAACCAGCTACTCATCCAGTAGCTGAAACACAAGAACCAGCTACTCATTTAGTAGCTGAAACACAAGAACTAGCTATAGCTATTACACAAGAACCAGCTACAGCTGAAACACAAGAACTGGTTGCTGATGTTGTTACCAAAATACAGGAATCAGATACCCAGGGAGCTGCAACACTACTTTCGCTACATCAAGAAGCTGAAACACAAGAATCAAATGTTGATCCTATAGCTGCTCCATAAGAACCAGCTATTGCAGCTGTGATTGTTACACAAGAACCAATCACCCCTCTTAATACACCCATGAAATATCAACAACCAGAACCAACAATGGCCTCTGTCTTACAAGAAAATGAGTTCCTAAGGTCTGAACTGGAAGCCTACAAGCAAGAGCTAGTAATGGTAAATGAAGCCTATGTCAAGGAACTTAAATTGTATACCCTAGCTCGCATAGCGACCATGACATAGGAAAACACAAAAGAGAATCAGTGTAGAGAGTATATGTGCAGTCAATGTGGGGACATTTATTATCAAGAAGGCTACAAAGTAACTCAAATTCTAATGCCTAGAGCTTCCCCTGCACCTATGAATTTTACAGTCAAAGAAGAAAACCCTGTTGTTACACAAGAACTAGTAGGACCTTCCAAAATTCAAAATGAACCCTAACCTACAACAACTACTACATCTGAAGCCCCTGTTTTTATTAGTAAAGTTGTACAAACACTACCTATTGATGAATCTTCCCCTCCTAGCAAGATCAACACCCATACTCTTGTGGAACGAGCCACTCAGACCCTACCTCATCCTATCACTTGCGATGCTGAAACACAAACTCAACCATGGGATGAGAAAGCAATAATGGACAAATGGAAAAAAGAGTTTGTTGTTACACAGGACAAAAGCATGCAGGAGCACATACTACTTTGGCTAAACCACATCTATTCAAAATGGGAAGATTTGGAGAAAACACGCCAAGAATCCCGTGCCCATAAGAAGCAAAATGAAGAGCTAAAAGGCAAATTGCTCTTGATGTTTGACTTGGCACAAAAATTGTTGGCTGCTAGGAAACCATCCTCCAATTACTCTCTTTTCCTCATAGAACGACTTACATTTTTTCAGATTAAATCAATCAAAGAAGGCAGACCCCACACAGTGTTAAATCCAGCAGATTTTGTTAGAACTTTTGCAGAAGCCTCTACTATTGATCAGCACCTCCTATGTGAGGTATATCTTCATAATGAGGCCATCCCTGAGAACCGACAGCTTAACCTTAACCCTCTTGTCAGTGATATCTAGATTTGGGCACTCACCTCTTTCCTTAACAATCAGATTACATGGCAGAATGACTTCCTAGCTACTAAGCATAATGAAGATAACTGCCTCCTCTGGATACGGCCAGAACCACAGAACGCTGCCACCTTTGTTGTAGAGTATTATCAATTTTTGAAGAAACTAGGGATGATTCAATATATTTGGAAACTACAGACAACAGTACTTCAGGATTGTCAACAGTTTATTAAATCCACAGAGATCGATGCCGTACAAGAAAATAACATGTTTTGGAAACAATCTTATGAGAAAAGGAAAGAGCACAATCCCTTTAGTCCTACCAATCTTGAGATAGAAATCTCCTGGGTACCTAGCTACATCAAATGTGTTCAGCAATGTGTTGAAAACTGGATAGGTTATGAGTTCCATTTTCCTATTCTGTGGATGCCAGCAGAGAAATATCAAGTTCATCATAATTTTCCCAAGAAGGTTGAAACAGTAGCTTGGCAAAGGCTACAACGCGTTCAGGGATTCAAAGCTCCAACAGACAGCACTTTCCATAGCTACTGCTTAAGTAATTTGCACGCTCAGAGTTGATATCTGGATTCTGATTCAGACTGAAGTTGCCTGAGGACATGCAACCTTTTTAGTTGGGGGGGATGTTAGGACCCTATAATGTACCTTTTTGTTCATACTTTTTGCTATCATTACATCCTTTTTCTACTCACATTTAAGCCTACATTATCACCTTAACCTATATTTCCAAAGGTATATAACGTTTCTTCTCTTTGCTATATGTTTAATTTGTTTTACATGTAATTTTACATTACTCTCATACTTAGCCATCGATCAGAAACATATAGTTGCTGAAACAGTTTGAACTGCAGATTTTATATTGTTGCTGCTTGAAGACCCGTTGTTGAAACAGTCAACAGTACGCAAATCCCGTTGTTGAAACAGTCTGTGATTTGCAATGCTAGAACATCAATTCACACAATAGTAACAAGAAGGAGTTGTTACACTGGCCGCAACAGTCGTACCTTAATCCAGCACCAACCATCGTTGTTGCTTGAGACCACGTTGACGAAACAGTCAAACAGAATGCAAATCCCATTGTTGAAACAGTCTATGATTTGCGATGTTGAAATAGTATACAACAGCAATAACAAGAAGATAAATAAAGAAGTTGTTACACCAGCCGCAACAGCTACACCTCAACCCAGCACCATTCCAACTACTGTAACAACATTTTGCTACAAGAGATCAGAATATCCTATTCCAGCATAGAAGATTAGATCTGACTAAGAATAGGATTTGTATGTACACATGTAATTTTATGATCAATTGTATTAAGAGGATTCTCCTCTTTAAATAAGGGGAAATCATCATTAGACGGGAGGATTTTTTTGGCTAGAGAGGAATTACAAAGAAGGGCATGTTCACTTTGGATATTGTAACATGATACAATTGACAGATGAATAAAAGATTATTCTAAGCATTTCTTCTTAGTTCCTTTCATTTCCGAGGAATCTTGTGAGAAGGAGAGGGCCCACCTTCTTCACAAGATTCACCCATTAGTTCTGTAGTGTGTTAGTATTATTTTTGTTCACACCTCATTTAAACTCTGTTTTGCTGAAAATCTACTTTACTGAACTCTGTTTTGCTGAAACTCTTCTTTACTGATTGTTACATTGTTTTCATGTAATTCATTCCTAGGTAATTGTTAATCATTCTGATTGGTAATTCTACTTGATGAATTTATGAAAGTGTAATAATCAGAGACAGGTGTTGAAGATTCCTGCTTGGGGAATAGGGTCATGTTCTCTGTTACAGAACAGTTAGCCTTCAGTACTTGTTAATCATTTTGATTGGTAATGAGTTTATGAAAGTGTGATAGTCAGAAACATGTGTTGAAGATTCATGCTTTAGGGAATAGGGTCCTGTTCTCTGTTACAGAATAGTTAGTCTTCCTTGCAGTATGCTGAAAAAATTATTTTCCAAGGTTGTTGTTTCTTAATGTAATCCAGGATTCTTCTGATAATTATTTTCCTTTGAATCTCAAACTCTACAATAGATAGATTGTTTTTCTGTAATTCAAAGTAGAACTTCAGTCTGTTCAAAGCAAGGTGTGATTAGTGTACTTTTACTACAACTCTAGATTTCTTTTGAGATTGAGAATATACAGTGTGTGATTGCCTTTGAAATAAACAAACTTCCCTGGGTTGAAAATTTATGTAACACTTGATTGTTTAGTTAATAAGAAATTACAGTGACCAACACTAGCAACTGATACATGGCCCATTCATATGGGTGACACTCGTCATGTTCCAAATGCCATTTCAACCTTCCACGAGTTCTAAACCCATAGACACGTGGCACACATCCCATGTGTTCACGTCACCTCCAGGTGATGTCATCATGACTCACCACTTCGGCTCTTCAGGCGTCAGGAGTTTCAACTCCTCTACACTCATTTTTTCTCGGAGCGCTTTCTCCTGCAATTCACGATCTACCGATGCGTGTCATTCGCAATCAGAAAGTTGTGATCTACTTCGGGACTTCGGGAGTTTGTCACACTCCACACTTGAAATCCTCTGAACTAATTTTCCTTTGTTTACCTAGACACGGATCTAACGGTCGAGCTCTTCTCCCCAGATCTATGGTGTAGATCCACTTCGGGGCTTCGAAGTTTCAAGCTTTGGCCTTTCTATTATTCTGCATCAACTTCACCAAAGGTGAAAAGTATGAAGGGCTTCCAGGTTAACCCTTCTACTCTTTCTCCAGATCTAACAGTCGTAAGGGTTTTTCTTTTCTTCCGAACAGATCCTATGGTTCACACTACTCTGTGGTCCAACACCACTTCTGTCGTGGTTTTATGATACGCTTCTCCTCCTGAGCTTCTTAACATAACCAAGGTAACCTCTTGGTACTCAAGAACATTATGAGGTTCAAAATTGGTTCCATCCAAACACCATTTCCACTCGAAACCTTGGGTCCAAAGACCACTTATCTGACCCATCCAGGCTCAACATTGAAACTATGGATCCGATACCATATTGTAATGTCCTCGACCATCACTCCCACTGCCGAGAAACGCTACTACGCGGAAACATTCTCATACTTATATATATATAATTCATTAAATCAAATTAACACATTTAACTAAACAATACAGATTAATCACAGGATTACTGCTAACATACAGAAATAATGGAATTAACAATAATTCATAATTACATCAGAATACATGATAATATTGCAAGCATCACAGACATGCATTTTAATTGAAATTAAACACATATTGATACTTATCTTTGAAACTGTAGTAACTCCACAAACTACGTGCAGACATTCCATGAACCTCCCAGCCTTAGACCACATTTATCATCACGCTTAGTAGTGGGTCACCCCCAAGCTAGGACTAAGCTCCACCCAAGGCAAGGGAATCCTAGACTAGGCTGAGGTTACAAGAAAACTGAACAAATAAACCGGAAGGATTCTCTCCAGGAGCCTTCTTACACCCACTACTCATGGAATCTCATTCCCCACATGCATGTTCCACCTGGGAGTATACAGCTTCATAAGCATAGTTGTTATCGGATAAATCGGTAGGTGCGGACACTAACAGATCTCCCTAGATCCACCTGGATCTAGAACAAAACAGGACAGGACATGACTCTACCCTAAGTTGCAATCATTGAATCTACTACTAAGAAGGAATGAGTGACATACCTTTATATCACTTCCTTAGGTATCGGTTGTTCCCGCTTCACTCTGGTGCTCTTGTGAAATTAGGTCCAAGACAACACAAACCAACCAAAGTGAAGATAGCAAAGTATATTCAATTTCAACCTATGCATATGATCAAAGAGTTATGCAATAAAATAAGAGTGATTTTATGGGAAAGGGACATGTCGTTGTATTATATTAAATGAAAGTAGAAGATACAACCTATTCGCCTTGATGTCACAAGATTCCTTTCAGTGACCCTTGGTTCCAACACACACACTTTCTCTACACTTGCATGAAGAAGATCCAATACAACTTGATAGACCAAATAGAGTCTTCAAGCTTTTATCTAAGCAGAGTTCTTCACACAATTATTTCACCAATTCTTCATTCAATCTTGCTTAACCTTTTCCATGAGAAATCTTTCAATATATAGGAGAAGGAGAGATGGTTAAATGAATGAGGATAATCCCACTAAAACTGAGAATTCAGTAGGATGCCAACCATGTGAATGCCAACTCATTTTCTAGAATATTCCCTTCTAGAACCTTTGTGACCTCTTCTCTTTTCCAAGCTTTGAAATAGGTTCGCACCCTACCTATAGAGCAGACTGCGAACAGTTCGCACCCTAAGTGTGGGTTGCCTGCGAGAATGAAGGATTTTCACACCCTGTAATATAGGCATCCTATGAACTCATCTTAAAAATGTGTTTTTTGGAAGGAGACAACAGTCACTTTTCTCAGGAAAAAAGTCCTTGTGGGAGCCTAAATACATCACTTGTAGAGACACCACCAGAGTGACCAAAATCATGTGTAACAAAATGCCCCCCAAAGTATGAGGTTGGAACTTGTGACAGCCAAAATACTTTGTAAAATGCATGTGTGTGTCATAAACAAGGAGTGCACTTAATCGAAAACCTGTAAACAACCAAGCATCTGCAGAATAGAATACCAGTTTTGAGGTAGGCATTCCCATGCTCAGATCACAAATGAATGGAATCATAAACGTAGGTCATGGCCACCAATCATACACTGTGGATCCATTCTGTCAAAATGCTACATAGCCACTAGGAATACACTGTGGATCCATTCTGTCAAAATGCTACATAGCCACCAGGAATACACTGTGGATATATGCAAGAAGACTTGAATTAAGACGACATAGCCACATGACATACAAAGTGGATCTATGTGCTGATAGAAATCATACATACTCCATCGCAGCCTGGATCAAAAAGATGAGACCCAGGGTCTTTAATCCCGTCACCTGAAAGTATGAATCTAACCATGTGATTACATGTGCTGAAGTCGAACATGGTAGAAACCACTTGATTACCGGTCATTGATGAAAACCGTTAACAAGTGAGAGGGAAATCACCATTTATGTCAATGACTCCCAAGGTACCAAAGTACAATCCAAACGAATGCGAATGCATGGGCTGAAGTTGAGCACTCGGAAGAATCTCTCGATCAGGGATCAATGATGTGAAACCCCTGTCGAAAGTGAAGAGACCTGCCATTGAGGCATGAAGGTTCCAAGGTATTGAATGATTTCGAAGTCTCATTTCTGAATAATGAGTTGGAGTCGACAGAACAAGACTTGTCATAGGAGGGCCTTGATGTATCCCCGATCAATGACACAAAATAAGTAACAGATTTTGAGGATGAAACAAAGTATGAATATGGGTTGAAATGGATACAGGGAAGGCCGACATAGTAAGAATGGACAACTGTAGATGGCCAACTCAATAGAGGGCTCGTGTGAACTTATCTTGAACATATGAATGACACAACCAAGGACTTGGTAGCACTGACTCAAAGACGACCCAAGATATGAACTTGTAGCAAGTCAAACGAGAGACAAATGGATTTCCCAACCTAGATTCAAATGATGAATAGGGGGTGTCATGTTCAAGAGCGACGCTTACTGCCATTAATATGAATATGAAAACACATCCCTTTCCCAAAATTTTCCCCACCATTTCTGGCGAGTACCTCTTTATTTTTACAAAAGCTTGAGGAGGATAACATATGCTTGTCGATGTAAGCTCATCCTTCGGATGAGTCCCTCGGAGTATGTTTAATGAACCCTAGGAAGGAGTGGTTCGGTCCCATTGCGGCTCTTTCGATGTTTGTTTAACGAATCCAAGGATAGAAAACTCGGGGGTTTTTCATGTTTTGAGAGTCTGAAAAACACTTAAAGAGAACTCTCCCAATTCCTTTTTCGTAAAAGAGATCGACGAGACTAAAAAAGTGATAAACTATCGCCCGTCAAACATTTTTTCAAATACTTTAACGAGCGTGAAAATAACAAGATCGCTCGGCCATCTTTTCATTTTTATGGAGCGTGAAAATATCTTAAAGGATACTCCTTAACATTCGACATTTTCGTGTTACCATGAAGAGTACAAAAAGACGAGAAAAAGTATACTTGATTACGTTCTCATCTATTTTCGAGTGTGAGAACGAATGAAGACTGAGCTCGAGGTTTTTTCTAAAACCCCTACAAAGTAGTTGTACATGTGACAAAAAAGAAAAAACACTCGTACCCCCTCGTTTGGACTTTGAAGTTTCTATATCTGTGAAAAACCACACTCAGAAGGCTATTAGGGTATTAGGTTTTATAGACAAAGTAATAAAAATAATAGAAAAAATCAACAAAAATAGTAAAAAGTGAATAAATATGGGTAAAAAGGGATTTTTACCATTTCATTGTGATTTTGCCAAAAACTTATCCAACATACCTCATTTTCCCCCAAATTTATTTGCTTGATTGCGGGAGGCACAAGCGATCATTCGGTGAACCATCTTAGCCAACAAGGTAATCTCTTGATTCTCTAACTTTTCCATGGTTTATTTTTAGTTTTTATTGGCAATTTTTTGGATTTTGAGTCCATTTTAGGGTCGGAACCCGTGCCCAATCATTCTCGCAGGTGGGCCATGCGAGACCTGCGAGAATATAGGATTCTCATAGGTGGCCTTCAGGGAACTTGCGAGAATCTCGCACTGTGCAAAAGGCTCACCTGCGGGGGCTGAAAAATGAATTTTGAAGTAAGGTTTTTCTCAATAAAAATTATGCAAGAGTTTAAAGCAAGTTGTTAACTTCCATCTCATGGCTCTTTTGCAGGTGTTTGACCATCACAATGTTGGAATGGAGAGAAAGGGAACATGAAGAGGATGATTCCATTGTCAGGAATGACCCAGGTATAGTCGCTGCCCTCTGGGACTGTGGGATATTAAAAATTTTCAGGATTCCGGGCATGAGAGCCCAACTCAGGTTGTTGGAATACCTGGTCCACATGTGGGACGTGGACCAATAGTTATTTCACGTGGGAGTCCATACGTTGACCCTAGATATCGAGGATATCTATTTTCTAACGGGGTTATCACGGCGTGGATACCATGCTACTTTGACCGAAGGCAGAGGCAGCGGGCTCCTGATGAGCTAGTATTGTCGCCAGTATTGTGTTCATGAGGCAGAGAGAAGAAAAGGTAAGGTTTCTATTTGGGGGGTCCAAGATCTAACCCTGCAGACCATCTTATTTATTATTGCACGCATGGATGGGAGCGCAGCTCCACACATGGCTCTCTAGAGATATCTCCAATACGCCATAGAGTGCACAGAGCCTCAAGTCTTTAACTGGTCGGATGTAGTTCTCTGCAGTATGAAGAGATAATTGACGAAGTGCAGAAAGGGTGACTTGAAGCAGTTTGGGTACGGATCACTTTTGGTGTCATTCTTCCTCGAGAGGGTCCCACTGCTGTGACTACAGGTTGATTGGGGTTTACCAGCCCCACAGGATCCGAGGATGCTGAGGTGGTGCAACCTCATGGATCGACACGCAGCAGGGCCCATAATCAAGTATAATGATTCATTTTTCGACTGGCTGAGGCCCCAAATGCTAATGATTGACGACTACGCATATGCTGGTTTGGATTTCCAAGGAGATACGGATTTGGCCCTGCTTGAGGATGCTCAGTGGGGTGACTTAGGTAAGAAGTACACATTTTGTTATTTTTAAATGTTTTTGTAAATTTTATCATATGCAATGTTTTTATGTTTATCCAAGAACTAATCAAAAAATCTCTTTTTGATGACACAAATGTGGGGCCATATCGACCTCTAGAAATGTCTCCCATTCAATGGTGAGGAGAAGCAACTCCAGTGGCGAGATGGGATGCCGAAGACTATGAGGCAGTGGAGCATAACTTGGAGGGGTTGACCGCGGATGTCCCGGATATTTCTATTGGGAAGATCCTGAGACGTTACCAGCGTCATACTGTGGGCATGTCCGAGTCTATCAGTCAAATTCTTCGTAGGGTAGCCCAAGTAGTTGTGTGTTATCATGAGCGTCATCCATGATGCTACTTTGTAGAAGCTATGGGCTTCGTATTTTGAGATTCTGATCCTTGGACAGAAACTTTTTGTAAAAACTTTTGATCATTATATACATATATACGGCTTCTACTGACTTATTTTGTGTTGTGTTATACATGTGATGTGTGATTGGTTTATAAATGTCCCAAATGTCTGTCTAACACATAGTTAGCTAATGCATCAGTCAATGTATTTAGACATCTAGGAATGTGTTGATATTTGATATAATCAAAATAATGTTCCAAGAGGTGAATTTGTAAATATACCCGTAATAAAGTAGGACTTCAGATAGCATAGACATTACTTAACTGTAGTACTACTAGCTGCGAATTGAATCGTATAACCAGGTGACGGATACCAAGCGAAATATCATCAATCAACAATTCGATGACGACGCTATATTCTGCAATATTGTTGGTAGCAGGACCGAGACACACACCTCGTAGACTGATAATTTCGCTTGTAGGGGCATAAATTTCCCATGCAGCAAAAGCAAGGTTCTGAGTACTACGGCTAGCGCCATCGGCGAAGTGGGGTGACGAAAAATCCGACATCTGGAAACCAAGCACAATGCAAGATAAGCGGTCGAGGGTAGAGACCAAATAATGAAAAAGCACACAAAAAGTATGACACAATAAAATACAAGCACTCATGCACAAGTGATCTTAAGCATAGTACTTATTTAAGTACAACCCATTTCTAGGTTCACTCAAAGGGATACCATCGTAGTCCACTAACTCATAGGCTCCTTTCTCCAAAACTCGTCTAACGATATAAGGCCTTCGCCACATAGCTTCAAATTTTTTGGCTCCTAGCATATCCCGATATTGTTTGTAAAGGAGAACCAGATCACCTTCGGAGAAAACACGTGGCTTGACATGTTTGTCATATTGGGATTTGACACATTTCTTCTGGTCTTCTATAACTAGGGTGGCATCGCGATGGGTTCCGTCTAATTGCATGATATACAATAGACGTTCTTCTTTGGCAGAAGTGTTTCAGAGGAGTTTGACGGCTAGTTTTAGGGAGGTTATCTCACATTCAATCGGCAAGATGGCTTCTAGACCATAGACTAACTAGAATGGTGTAAACCCAGTAGTAGACTTAAAGAATGTCCGGTAAGCCCACAATGCAGAAAACAACATCGTGTTCCAACTCATTTTTTGAATCCCTATCATTCGTCAAAGCATGGTAATGAGGATTTTGTTTATTGCTTCAAATTGGTTGTTGGCTTGTGGGTAATAGGGTGTTGAGTTATCATGGCGAAGACCCAACTTTTCAGTGAGTTCGGACATCATGAATTTTCTAAAGTGGCTACCGTGGTCAGTAACGATAGCTTGAGGAACACCAAACTGAGAAATGATGTGATTGAATATAAATAATGATGCAGTCCTTCTAGTATTGTCGAATGTTGGCATCACCTCGGCCCATTTCGTAAAATAGTCTACGGCTACAATAATGTAACCATGCCCCCCGGACAAGTGAGGGTGACATGTCATGAAATCGATACCCCATTTCACAAAAGGACCAACGGAGACCACAGGGTGTAGAGGAGCAGGGTGTGATCATATTTTATTGTTGTAGGTTTGCAAGCGTTGCATTTTTGGACAACAATTATACAATCGTTGAATAAAGAAAGCCAAAAATACCCTTCTCGTAAGAGCTTTTGGGCAGTAGAATACCCAGACATGTGACCACCACAGGCTCCAGAATGGCAGTCATTTAGGGCTTTCTCAGCTTCGTCAAATGTGAGGCAGCGTCGAAAAATGGAGTCAATCCCTCGATGATAAAGAGTATCATCGAGGATAATATACTGACGGTCTTGGTAGAGTATTCGACGACGGTCAGTGCTAGACAAATTGGGCTGGAAAGTCTGGGTCTGGAGATATATGATGATATCTCTAAACCAAAGGTCATCAAAACTAATCAGGAAAAGGGATTCATCAGGTAATGAATCTGCTGCTACATTTTTCGTCTCAGAGAAGGGAAGGTCGCATATCAACTCGGAAAACACCAAGGATTTCTTGGACTTAGCGCGTTCGAATTCTAAGTCAAACTCCTGGAGTATTACGATCCATTTGGAGTATTTTCCCCCTAGCAATTGGTGTGTAAGAATGTGTTGCATAGGGTTGCAGTTAGAAATTACCATAGTTTTGCGAGAAAGGATATAGTGTCGGAAACGTTGAATAGCTTGGACGGCTGCCAAGGCCAGTTTTTCAACATGTAAATACTTGGTTTTGGTAGTCATGAGACTCCGACTCAATTAATAGATGACATGTTCGTCATGAGAATCATCCTCCTGGATGGGAACCATAGCGATGGTATAGTCCGAGGATGCGAGGTTAAGGAAATAATCACGATTGTAATTAGGTGGGAAGAGTAGCGGGGTACGTGTCAAAGACAGTTTCAAATCTTCAAAATGTTTGTTGGCAGTGGTATCCCATATGAACTCATAACCTTTCTTGAGCAGTCACGTAAATCCAAAAGTTAGCTCAGCATAGTTTGGGATGAAACGACGAAGAAAGTTTTCCTTCCCTTGCAAACTTTGTAACTGGTTAAGTGAGGAAGGAGGAGGGAGATTGAGAATCACCTCGACCTTCAAAGGATCTACCCTAATCCCTTTACGTGAAACAATAAAGCCCATAAGTCGGTTGGATTCTACGCAAAAAACACATTTGTGGGGATTCAAGCGTATATGGTAAAACCGACATCGAAGGAAAATGGCGTGGAGGTGTGTTGGATGATCTACACGGTGCATGGAATGAGCGGGTAATTCATATAGATATGGTTGCACGATGTGCTTTATATCATGAAAGGCGTAAGACATAGCATGTTGAAAAGTTGTACCACCATTCTTTAAACCGAATGGAAGTTTCTGGTAGGCGAAAGTGCCCCAAGGACAAATAAAGGCGATCTTGTGTTGGTATGCAAGAATGATATTGATTTGATTATATCCAGAGAAACCATCAATTAGAGAGAAGAATTCACTTCCGGCACAATTGTCGGTGATCTGGTCAACGAAGGGGATAGGAAAGTTGTCTTTAGGACAAGCTTTGTTAATGTCCCTATAATCAACGCACACGCAGATTGTGCCTTGTTTCTTGTCAATCGGAACAAGATTGGAGACCCAATCAGTTAGAGCCACAGGGTAAATAAAGCCATATTTGAGAATTTTCTTGACTTCAATCTTGATAGAGGTTGCTTTACGTGGGTGGACCGGACGAAGATGTTGCCGGACGGGTTTAGCACCCGGGTATGTCTTAATCTCATGCACCACGATGTCGAGGTCAATCCCTGGCATTTATTCATAGCTCCATGTGAAGACGTCATGAAATTATTGGAAAAGAGACTTGTAAGTGACAACTTTGTCATGGGAACATGAAGCTCTGATGTGCACATTTTCGATAACTCCAGGCTTTATGGATATGTCAAGGGGGATGGTGGGTGAGATATTACTTAAGCTCCCTTCGTAGAACATATCATGTTTAGACTCGGGAATGGTAGAAATGATGACAACGGTCAACGTGGTCGGGAGTCGTTGGTAACCCTCGATGGTGTATTGTTCCAGGAAGAGGATGGAACAATGATGTCCATCGTCCCAAGGGGTATCTTCCACGGACATAATAGACATAATCATCTCGTCTGTAGGAAAAATGACGCCGAATGGATCTGGAGATAAATCACCAAGAGAGGGGGTTGCCGATTGAATGGCTTGATAAGCAGATTCGACCGGACTCAAAGGCATTTCATTTCCATTACGAAGATGATCATCGGGGTTGGGTACCATCCACGGGTCGTAAGACGCGGGAGTTCTGTGAACAAAGGTGGAGATCATGTTGATCGAGGTGAAAAACGGATGTGGGACATCGGGTGGTGGAATGGGGAAAGTACCCATCAAAGAGGAATCTTTAAGAAGACCCACACCGACATTCTCATATCTAGGGGGGGGTTTTGCAATGAAAGGTACATTGTCGGTACGTGCATCAGAGTGAAAGAAGGCCAATTGGTCGACGGTAACTACTCTTCCTTGATGTGGGAAATGCACGACGTAGAAAAGAGTGGACACAACTGCATGCATGGAATCGATCCAACTACAACAAAGTACAAGGTTGTAATTGAGAGGAGTGTCAAAGACCTCCACTTCAACGTTGACCGTTTTTCCTTTTAACGTAATAGGCAATGAAGGGAGGACATCGTAAGGCTTAAAACCAGAGCCATTGAAGTATTTGAGTATGTTGTGGGATTCAGTCAAAGGAGGAGAGCCAATGGCTTTCCAGCAGGTAATAGACATGACACACGTCGAGGCACCCTCATCAATAACTGTTCAACAAATTTTTTTTTCGGAGACAATAACTTGTATTTGGAATGCGAGTTGATGGGTTAACCTTGGAATGTGATATTCCAAGTCAAAAATTATTAAATTCGTATCTGTAGGGTCAATTCCACCAATAGCTTTCAACAGTGCCTTATATTGTATAGGACAACTTTGAAGGACTTCGAGGGCTGACATCGCGGATGGTGCTTGGGCCAAATCTTCAACAATACTGTAGTTATGGGCAGCAAGTGCATGAGGATTGAAAACTGATTTTAGAACAACACCCTTTGGGGGAGGGTGAAGAACTGTATCTAGGCTCTATCATTCGAGATGAAGAGGACCGTTGGTAGGTGGATTCGTGGGAGATGGTTGGACCAACGAAGGAGGTATTGCATCAACCTTCTCTTTGGAGGAAGAATAATCTTTGGCTCAAGTGGTAAGTGATGTCATTCTTCTCTGAATCACCTGTACACATTAAGACATAGGATGTATTGGAGGGGGAAGGTTGGTCATGAATGACCAATTGGGCCTATTGTTGAGGGTGGAATGGTTGTGACAATACGGCCTGAGTGGGGGGTTTCATGGTCTCTTGAAGGAACTTAGTAACCTCGGCTCATCGTGAAAAATCCTTAGTGAAGTGATCATCACCACAGATAAGACAACGGTATCGAGGTTTGTGCTTATCCCTATCATCAACAAGTGGTGTTTTGGTTTTCTCAGATTGCAGATTATTTTTATCCTCCTTGTTCTTACCCTTTCCCTTTTTGGATTTATTTTTGTCGGCGGGGGTAGATTGAACAGAGTTTACCTCAGAAGTCTTGCCAGTGGGAGGGGTAGGAGATGGAGCATTTTGAACATTAGAAGAAATGGATTTGGGGTTGTTGCTAGAGGTTTGGACGAAATGAGGTTGGGCATGGAAAGTGCCAATCACATTATCAACTGCATGAGAAGAAGTAGGATTAGTTGAAGTAGAGAAAGTAGAAGGACGAGGTGCATCAGGGAGTAAGTCATAAAGAGTGCTCATTTGTGAATAAACTAGGTCGAGGTATTGAGCACGACTGATTTCCTTTTCTTCTGTGACAACTCCACCCATGGCGATGTCACAAGCGATGTCATTCATGAATGATTTCGTGAACCACTCTACCAACAAATGATCAGGAAGTTCGAGTATGACGAGACGTCATCTCCGTCGCCACTCATGAATGTCATCAGAGATATGAGTGGATTTGGTTTGTTTGAAAGAACTCAAAATCTCATTTCTCGCTTCGTAGCAGATCGGTAACTGGTAGTGGGTGAGGAAATCCATAGCGAGGGTGTTGAAGTCGGTGAAAAATCCTTGTGGTAATTCTATATACCACTTCACTACGGAACCCATGAGGGTTCACTAAAAAAGGCGTAAACGAATAGAGTCATCCATCAAGGAGTTGGATGAGCACCAAAGGTGAAAATTCATTACATGATTGTTCGGGTCCTCTCCCGGTTTACCATCAAATTTAGGGATGTCGGATGGTAGTTTCGCCGATATGGAGGGCCATTGAGGAGAGTGATGGATCGGATCATTTAAAATACTTGACAGATCAGGGAGGTCCAGGGTGGCTAAGAATGGTAATTGTCTATTCACATGTGGGTACTGGTGACTTTGTGGAGGGAGTCTCATCGGTAGACCAGTGGGACCATAAGTAGTTTGCATATAATGTGAAGATTCGGGCAGATTCGGTTGTTGGTGTGGAGGCAAGTCATTCATAGGGTTGAACCCTTGAACAGGGGCATGGGGTTGAGCGTTCGAGCCCCAAATAGGATTAGACATGCCTGGATATGGTTGGCCTGTACTACGGGGTATGACGGAGCTAGATTGAGGCTGTTGCCCCCCAGTCAAGTGAGGATTATGTTGTATAAGATAATTCCAATACTGGGCCAAGGATGGAGGTATGTTTTTTCCATAGGGTGGAGTCAGTGGGGGTTTCCCTCCAATCGGGGGTTGCGTCCCTATTGGTATTTGTCCTACGAAAGGGGATTGGGTTTGGCCTCCTTAGTGAAATTGTTCACCAACAGGAATCTGGTAATTAGGTGTGAAAGACGGGATGGTGCCACTAGGGTCGGTGCCTTGGATAGAGGATGGAAGAGGTCCTCTGAAAGGGGGTTGAGGAAGTGTCGGAATAAAACTAGGAATGAGATGGTGCCTAGAAGAAGTGGAAACACTAGGAGTCCCAGATGAGATTTGTGTAGGAGCGGGAATAGAAGCATTCAACGCATGATATCCAGGCGGAAGGGTTAGGGTGAATCTGGGTGAAAGCAGTGTACCAATGGGGGCTTGGCTAGCTGTTGTAGTCTCAGTTTGAGGACTCATAGTATATGGGACCATTGTGTAATGGACCATTTGTAGATGGATAGTCAATATGTGGTAATCTGGCGGAGCATCTGTACCAGGAAAATAATAGGCAGTAGTAAAAGATACTGCATCTGGATCGGATGTTTCAGGTAGCTCAGGTGCGACAGTGATATCAATGCCTGCTCCTGAGCCAAAGGAATCCCGTATAAAAATACCAGTAGTCCAAAAAGGATCTTTACCCTCAGGTCCTATGAAAGGTCCGGTTGGTGATTCAGAAGATTGAACAACTATATCTCCAGAAGAATTCACTCGCACAATACGTCTCCCGGAGTCGGGAGGAAGTCGAAAGTCCTCTCGAGAATTGGTAATTCAGAACCATTCTAAAGAGTTAGTTCTTTCCACTGGTGGAGTGGCAACATCTTGGACTTCACTCTGTTGAGGAGAGCCCTCCAGTGAGTTGGTAGGCAATGGTTGAGAACCTTCCAGATCTTCTAGGGGTAGGCCTTGTATTCTACGTGAATGGCGTGGAGGGTCAATTGTGATTGAGTTAGAATTTTACGAAAGAAATTCTATGGCCAACTTGGGTAAAAAAACAACACGTTCTAGTAAAATCTAGGAAGAAAAACCAAGCAAACAAGACCTTCCAATTCCGAAGTTACTAGTTGGTGATGAAATCCAACGTCGCGACGATGAGACAAGAAGGGGCTGGGCTAGGGTGGAAAAGTTACGTTGACGACCTGCTTAACAGACTTACACCCTGGTGCAAGCTCCCACACACAATCGTGGGTATACCCTCCAAGGAGCCCGAGTGAGTCTGGCCAATGTCGATTCCAGGTACCGTGAAGACTTACCCCTTCACAGTCACCTTGTGTAAGACTGTAAGAAGATAGGATACTAAGGTTACCACCAACAACATTGATGCCTAGGGGAACAATTGACAGTCCGATCCACATGCAAGGGCAAGGTATCTAGCCCGAAATCGGCTTGAGAGGCTTCCACTCATCACTGTGGGTATACCTTCAAGTGACCCCTGTAATACGTGCAATCTCTACACTGATATCAACAAAGTAGGGTGAGTAACTCTGTCAATCTCAATGTGACCTCAGGTTTGACCCTTGTGTGAGAAGGGCTTCCCAAGACAAAATGCTACAAATGGAATTTGACACTCCTTATCACAATATACTATTGTGTGTTTTGTGCTTTAGAGAGTGTGTCTCACTGCCTATTCCAAAGCTCTAGCCTAGCTAATGTTGGTGTAAAAGAGCCCTAGAAAAAGTTACTAGTTGAATTTTAAAATTGTGCAATATTATTAAAGGTTGTTGTTACTCAAAAGGAGACAGAAATGAAACCGATGTTGTGTGAGACTCTGACCCAACAATGCATAAATAGTAATGAATGATACAAATTTTTGTTCGATGAATCCTATTTACAGGAGGGAAAGAGGAGTTTTCTGGAAAAATGTAAACTACGATGTATGATCTTCTCTAAAATGTAATATCAAACAACCATGAACAATGCAAATTCCCTATTCGTTCTCTTTCAATACTTGAATGCCAATATTTTCGAATAAAAAGTTTCTTAAAAAAAAGAAAATGTATTTAATTTTTATTAGAAACCAAGCAACAACGATGGAACTAAGAAAAAGTAAGCAACCAACGAAAAAGAAAGACACAACAAACACCCAAATTGATCTTTCAATGAAGACAAAAATAATAAACTGACAAGACTAGTCTCTTCAAATGCACATGGGTAAAAAATTTCCAAGTAATAAGCAATTGGAAAGGACAACTAATCTCAACTTTTAATCCAATCAAAGGCTCCTGACCAAACAAGCACTCGGATTTCAGAATCGAAGATTATACCCTTGTTAAGAAAAGGTCAAGAGGTAAAAATTGAGAAAAAAATGAACAAGAAGAGCTTTCGATTTCCGAAAACTAATCATTCACGAGATTTGAAGTCAAGAAACATTCAATCACTGGCCAGAGAAGTTCTTTCCAAACACACCAACCAATCTAGGCGTCTGAAGACACAAAAGACTTAATCCAAAATTTTTACAAGTGAGTTCGCAGCCTGACAGTGGGGAACAGTACGAGAATTAAGGATTCTCGCAGGCTAGACACAGGCAGGGTGCGAGAAGTTCACACTGAACTGAACATTGGGGTGTGAACCTCAGTTATTCTCGCAGGCTACAGAAAGGTGCAGTGCGAGAAGGTCTGTAATCAAGAATTTTTTTTTTAAATGGCAGAACATTTGAGGGAACTTCTGGATCCAGGGAGTCTGTGAGGATCTCCTCAAGACTCAGAGATTGATTGGGAATGAAAAAGGGTAGGTCAAGAGCAAATGGCCAAAAAAAAACCACCAAAATGGGTTGTATCCCCAATACAGTCTCCTATTTTGTTATCGGATAAATCGATATGTGCAGACACTAACAGATCTCCCTAGATCCACCTGGATATAGAACAAAACAAGACAGGACATGATTCTTTCCCTAAGTTGCAATCATTGAATCTACTACTAAGAAGGAATGAATGACATACCTTTATATCGTTTCCTTAGGTCTCTGTTGTTCCCGCTTCACTCCAGTGCTCTTGTGAAATCAGGTCCAAGACAACACAAACCAACCAAAGTGAAGATAGCAAAGTATATTCAATGTCAACCTATGCATATGATCAAGGAGTTATGCAATAAAATAAGAGTGATTTTATGGGAAAGGGACATGTCACTGTATTATATTAAATGAAAGTAGAAGATACAACCTAGTCGCCTTGATGTCGCAAGCTTCCTTTCAATGACCCTTTCTCTACACTTGCATGAAGAACATCCAATACAACTTGATAGACCAAATAGAGTCTTCAAGATTCTATCCAAGCAGAGTTCTTCACACAATTCTTTCACCAATTCTTCATTCAATCTTGCTTAAAATTTTCCATGAGAAACCTTTCATTATATAGGAGAAGGAGAGATGGTTAAATGGATGAGGATGGTTAAATGGATGAGAAGTCAGTAGGATGCCAACCATGCGAATGCTAACTCATTTTCTAGAAGATTCCCTTCTAGAACCTTTGGGACCTATTCTCTTTTCCAAGCTTTGAAACAAGTTCGCACCCTACCTATAGAGAATACTGAGAACATTTTGCACCTTAAGTGTGGGTTGCCTATGAGAATGAAGGATTTTCACACCCTATAATATAGGTAGCCTACGAACTCATCTTAAAAATGTGTTTTTTGGAAGGAGACAACAGTCACTTTTCTCAAGCAAAAAGTCCTTGTGGGAGCCTGAATACATCACTTGTAGAGACACCACCAGAGTGACCAAAATCATGTGTAACAATAGTCCATCGGTGCTTCATCTCCCTCTCTGGGTCTTGACAACAGGCCAGATCAAGAATTCACATAGCTTTGTAGCCGATTTTGGACTCTCTCTGGGAGAAAACCACTTCCCAACAGACTCTCTCACCTCAAGAAAGTTGTTCACAGGCCTGACAACCTACCTCTTCTACCACAGGCCTCACAACCCACTTCTTCAACCAGTTTCATCCCAATTCCTGCAAGGTGAGGATGACAGCAACAACAACTGGTCAATTCCACTCAGGCAACACAGAAGGAAGCAACCCAAAGACAGTTCAGGTACAGACTTGAATCTGCCAGAGTGGATAGGCTGGACTCCTAGGACACATAGGTGACACGTCTCAATCCATGGGTTTGCCACTGGTTTTTCAGGGTGCATGACAAGGAATCCATGTAGAGGTCGAACACAGAATCCACGGTTCAGACAGAGGGTGTATCGACTTCTCAAGAAAACATCGTAGGCTTTTGGTTTCAAAGATGCGTGAGGCATATAGAGATTAAAAGCATCGAAAACATAGTTCATATAGTGGACGATAGAATGGAGGATGAACCCACATCACGGCTCAATTCTTGGGTTAAATTACATGTGTTTGGGCCGACACATGTCACACATGAAGCTGCATGCACTCCATCAAGTATGTGTTCCCTTTTTTGCACATGTTGGAGATGCATACATTGACTCTCCCAGAACTTAGGATAAACAACATGTTTGTCACACAACTTTGGAATAATAATAAATTATTATTCCCAAGGACTTAAGCCCCTAATATTAGCCCCTTTTTCCAACCTTTCATCCCCCTTTCCCTTACCCACATTGTGGAATCTTAGTCCCCCATCACTCTTTCTTCGTGGTCGATCTACACACAGAGATGTTTAATCTTTATTAATGTTCTGCATAATTACATATACAAAAACAAGATCCTGGACTTTAACACTTAGGCTCTTCGGCCTAATAAACACATAATCCCACCAGCTTATCAATACTCAGCTCACGAGCCTACAAAACATGATTTACAATTCATAAACATTATTTACAATTTCTAAACATGATTACAACATGATGTAGGAGCATCACCGACTCATCAAGCGAGCCAGCGCGGAAGCAGGAAAACCGTTGGGCAAGCTAGCACAAATTTTGAAATGCCTTGGAAACTATTGCACAAATATTCAATGAATCATTTATGAAGGAGTGCCTTTTGTATATAGGTGAATAGGTGTCGCACCACACCGAAGTATCGGTATATCGGGAATCGGGGATCTGTGAGGTAAGTTGTCTACGACAACGCAAGTGCCGATTTTCAGACGGGAGAAGTCTCAACAAAAGTCATCCATCTGTGTTTGGAGACATCAGGTTTTGGGGATTCAAAGAGACATGAACTCGTGACCACGTGACTCGCGATCACGCGAAGTCAGATTTCCCGATTTGAAGGGGGATTCCATTGAAGAGAACTCTGTGGGTACTGAGAAGTCCCGATAAGGGAGTTGAAGAGAATTTCAGTTCTTCGGGCCTAGGGAAGAGAAGGTCCTGTGTAAGAAGCATACTTGAGGGTGCGTTTGTGTCAAGAGTGGTATCAGAGCGAGATTATTTCTTTGCTTTTTGTAGCAGAGACGAAGAGAAAATTTTCCATGCCGCCGAGGAGAGAAAGACAGTCACCTGAACCAGAGGATAGGGAGGTGAGGAGAAGAGGCAGGCAGGTAGTCAATCCAGAAATGGAGAGACAGATACGTGATATCCGAGCGAGACTAGAAGATATGGAGGCAGCACAGAGATGCATAGCCAGTGCTAGACATCTAAGTGACTCTGAAGGCGAAGTTGAAGCCGAACAACAAGAAGAACTTGAAGACGAACAACAACAAGAAGTTGCAGCCGAAGATGCGGCCAATGAACGATTAATTAAGGCTATCGCCCGGATGAGTTCGAAAACAAAGATGGACATTCCAGCTTATGAAGGGAATCTAGATGCAGAAGAGCTTTTAGACTGGATTAGAGCTCTTAACACTTATTTCAATTATGAAGATATTGAAGAAGATAAGAAAGTTAGGCATGCTGTCACAAGATTGAAGGGAAACTCAGCATTATGGTGGGATGAGCTTCAAGCAGATAGACGTTGCAAAGGCAAGCAAAAGATTAAAAGATGGGATCGAATGATTGCAAAGATGAAGTCAAAGTTCATCCCAAGGGATTATCAAATCACATTGTTCAGAAGAATGCAGAACCTGAGACAGAAGTTGATGATAGTGAAGGAGTATACTGAGGAATTCTACAAGCTAAATATCAGAGCAGGTCATCGGGAGAGCAATGATGAAAAAGTTGCCAGGTCTATGAATGGCTTGAGATATGATATCCAGGATGAGATGAGTATGATAACCATCCGAACGGTGGAGGATGCATATCAAATGGCGTTGAAAGCTGAAGAGAAGTTGAGCCGTAAGCCAGGACAACGAGGCCGAGGTAGGAGCTAGCCCAAAGGTAAGTCAGTTGCCCAAGATAGGTTCCAGAAATCCAAGGACGACTGGAAGAAGCCTCAGACTAGAATAGAAAGAGGTGGAAGTTCACAGCGAGGCCAGCACGCTGAACAGCAAGGGCAGCATACAGAACAGGGTGGAGGATATGCTGACACAAACACATTTCCTCGTACCATAGGTAGAGGAAGAGGCAGAGGTGGAGTCATCACATGCTTCACATGTGGAAAGAATGGACACAAGTCATTTGACTGTCCATATAAGAAGAAGGATGGAGGAGAAGCTCACATCGTCGAGGCACAGAGGCGAGATGCTGAAGCAGAAGACGCAGAAGACGGAAGGTCGTTGATGATGCGTAAAGTTCTCTTAACACCCGAGAAGGAGGTGGAGGACACAAATCAAAGAAACAGACTTTTCAGAACTACATGCAAGACCAGAGACAGGGTGTGCAAGGTTATCGTGGACAATGGTAGCACAGATAATCTCGTTTCAACCGAGATGGTAGAGAAGCTGGAGCTGGAGACAACTAATCACCTGAGTCCATACAAAGTTTCATGGCGACAGAAGGGACATCAGGTAAATGTCACTAAACAGTGCTTAGTTGACATTAAGATAGGGGGATATAATGATAGGATTTTATGTGATGTTATTCCTATGGATGTATGTCATTTATTGCTGGGTAGACCATGGCAATATGACAGAAACATAGTTCATGATGGGAAGATGAATACGTATACTTTGGAGAAAAATGGGAGAACACATATGTTACTTCCAATTAAAGATAAAGAAGTAAAATCAGAAACAAGAAATACTGTACTTCTCATGAGTGGGAAGGAACTTCTTACGGAAGTAAAGAAGAAGGAAGATCCACAATTCCTTGTGGTCAGGGAACCCAAAATTGTTTTGACCAGTACAAGAGTGGATGATTTTGTTAATTTTTCAAAACCCCAACCCAGTTTCAGTCTCGTTGATTTTTCAGCCAAATTTAAATGCCAAACTCAGTTTCAACACTGTTTCAGCATATGTTACAGCCCTTTGTTTCAGCATATACTCATAGCGGTGTTTCAGCATATGACTCAGCACTATGTTTCAGCATATCTTACAGCACTGTGTTTCAGCATATGTTACAGCACTGTGTTTCAGCATATACTCACAGCGGTGTTTCAGCATATGACTCAGCACTGTGTTTCAGCATATGTTACAACACTGTGTTTCAGCATATGTTACAGCACTGTGTTTCATCATATACTCACAGCGGTGTTTCAGCATATGGCTCAACACTGTGTTTTAGCATATACTCACAATGGTGTTTCAGCATATGACTCAGCACTGTGTTTCAGCATATAAAAAACTTAACAAAAAATAAATTTCAGAACTGAAACAT
>ML786772.1:1284915-1296959 GCA_009831015.1 Picea engelmannii | reverse complement strand
ACTTTTGGCCAGGGATGCGAGCAGAGATCAAGAAGTTTGTAGACAGATGTAGAATTTGCTAGCATTCGAAGGGAAGGAAATAGAATGCAGGTCTTTATTAGCCATTGCCCATACCAGACAAGCCATGGGATGAAATCAGCATGGATTTCATATTGGGATTGCCTAGGACGCAAAGAGGACATGATTCGATCTTTGTGGTGGTTGACAGGTTTTCCAAAATGGCACATTTTATCCCGTGTCAGAAGACCAACGATGCGACTCATATCGCAAATCTATTTTTCAAGGAGGTCATTAGACTTCATGGATTTCCGAAAAGTATAGTTTTGGACAGGGATACAAAATTCATTGGACATTTCTGGAGGACACTCTGGAAGAAGATGGGGACTAACTTGATGTTTAGTTCTGCCTATCATCCTCAGACGGATGGGCAAACAGAGGTGGTAAATAGAAGTCTAGGAGACTTGCTGAGAAGCCTGGTGGCGAAGCACCACAGCAGTTGGGATAAAATATTACCCCAGGCAGAGTTTGCTTATAATGACTCAGTGAACAGGAGCACAGGCAAAAGTCCATTTTAGATTATATATGGCACGCAGCCGAGAGGAGTTTCTGAATTGAGGAATTCAGAGCCGACTGCTACTAGCAGTACTAGTGTAGAATAATTTGTTGAGACAATGAAAGAACTTCACAACAGAGTGAAGGAGCGATTGCTAAAATCAAGCCAGGAGTACAAGCGTAGAGCATATCAGCATAGGAGACAACTTCAATTTGAAGTTGGTGATCTAGTTTTGGCACATCTGAGGAAGGAAAGGTTCCCGAGAGGAACATACAACAAGTTAAAAATGAAGAAAATTGGGCCATGCAGGGTCCTGAAGAAATTTGGAGAAAATGCTTATGAAATTGAGTTTCCAGATGGCATCATGATATATCTGATATTTAACATCGCAAATCTATACCCATACAAGGCAGGAGAAGTAGATACTGGAACTGAGGAGCCAGTGATCCAGTGGGTGAATCAATTGCCAATAGAAGAGAAGTTGCAGATGGAGTGCATACTGGACAAGAGAGTGGGTAAGAAGACCCGAAGGAAGGAATACTTCGAGTATCTGATCAAGTGGAAGAACCACCCAGTTGAAGATGCCAGCTGGGAGAGCGAAGAAATGATACAGAAGCATGGATAGACCATGCAGGAGCTCATGGACAGGAGCCCATGAAATTTTTCAAGCCGAGGAGTATGATGCAGGAGCATCACCGACTCATCAAGCGAGCCAGCGCGGAAGCAGGAAAACCACTGGGCAAGCCAACAAAAATTTTGAAATGCCTTGGAAACTGTTGCAGAAATCTTCAATGAATCATTTATAAAGGAGAACCTTTTGTATATTGTATTGGACCTTGAGCGACACGCTCTCTTCCTTAGTAGATAGGAGGCATTTAATCTAGTTAATGCAGGTAGATAGGATTTATTTCCAGATTAGATAGCTTTAGATGGAAGGAGGGAAAATGGATATAGACATCCTCATTGTATGATTGTAACATTAGAGAGAGAGCCGGCATAATTCAGAGCAGAAGGAGAATAGGAGAATAGCAGAGAGTTGTAGAAGATATCCATGTACAGATCTTGAATTAATAGAAGGAATTGATTTAGACTCATGGTTTTTGTGTTCTGTGTGTGTGTGTGTTGATAATATGCTCATGAATGTTTGCTTTCCTGTTATGCATTTGCTTTGATATGATGTGCATATGATTTCATGTTTAAATGTGAAGTCTGAGAGGGTGAGGAGATGAGTTTCAATTGTTTTTCTATGTGAGCGAAGATTCCTGCAAGGAGTGCAGTTGAAGTCATCCGCAAGGAGTGCGTTGATGGAGGCTCGGGTAGTTTAACGCTTGTTCTCGTTCACCCAGAAGTGGATTTGGGTTGCTGAAGCCGTGTAAGGAGTGCACAGGCTGAAGAGGAAGTCTCAGTCGTGAATCTGAGAAGAAAGAAATTGAAGACTGCTGCTATAGGAGTGCGCAGAGTCGAAAGGATTCAACGCTTGGGAGTTGTTGAATGATTTCCGCGAGGAGTGCGTGCAAGTCCCTCTGAAAGAATCAGAGTGGGAAATCTCAGGAGGTATAGAACCTTCGAGATATCGTCTAAGGAGAGCATAGGAATTTTGTGTTGTGGAATGTTCAAGCAAGATTCGCAAGTGCATGTGCTGGAGGGTAATTTCTGAGAAGGAATACTTGGGTATTCTCAAGAAATCTTCAAGGAGGAGAAACCGACGGTCCAGATCTTGTAGAGAGGATTCGCAAAATCCCATCAGTCGTTGGATTTTCTGGAATAGCGGTGAGGTTATAGTTACATCCAGAATTTCGAGCTCAGAAGATTGTGAGCCATTGGATCAACAGTCGATTTCCCGCCAACCATCAGATTTGGCAGGAGTTGTGCCAGGGTTAAACCCTAGTAAGAAAAGGAGAGTTCTAGGGAGGCATCGAGATATTGGAGGCATCGGTGTTTTGGAAGTCAAGAAACTTGAGACCCCTCAAGTCTCGAAACACCGACGGAATCATAGCCGTAGATCTCGGACGGGACACGTGTCAGAGGACCCAAAGGAGTCATTGAGGTTCAGCTTATCGTGAATTCCGGGAGTAAGGAAATCGTAACAGTAGGAATCGCGATCCGCGATATCCCGATAGGATCAGAATCGTCCATCAATGGAGATGCGTGTCAGGAGATCCTGAGGAGTCGGGGATCGGAGGATCGGAGTTTTCGAAGACAGAGAACTCATGCAACTGAAAATAGAGAAACGCGATATCCCGATATGCAATTTCCCGATCACCACAGGAGTGTGGGCCACAGGCGCTAGAGCAGAGGACAGGTGGCAATTTGTATCGGAGTTCGGGGAATTGAAAGTCCCGTGCACATGACAATGGGAATCACAATATTATGATACGCGATTTCCCAACGAATACAAGGACAGAGTGGGGACCACCAGGGTCAGAGAGGTGAATAGGTGTCGCACCACACCGAAGTATCGGTATATCGGGAATCAGGGATCTGTGAGGTAAGTTGTCTATGACAACGCAAGTGCCAATTTTCAGACAGGAGAAGTCTCGACAATAGTCATCCATTTGTGTTTGGAGCCATCGGATTTCGGGGATTCAAAGAGACCTGAACTCGTGACCACGTGACTCGCGATCATGCAAAGTCCGATTTCCCGATTTGAAGGGGGATTCCATTGAAGAGAACTATGTGGGTACTGAGAAGTCCCGATAAGGGAGTTGAAGAGCATTTCAGTTCTTCAGTCCTAGGGAAGAGAAGGTCCTGTGTAAGCACCGTACCTGAGGGTGTGGTTGCGTCAAAACAGGGCTTGTCCTTAGGGATATGACAGCTCACACCCACAGCCAAGACCTTGAATCATGCTTCAATACCTTGTCATCCGATATCTTCATGGACCAGAAGAAATTGCGGAAAATCAATGCTAGTATTTCCACCATCAATTCCTCCATGCATTCCACCATAGACGCCAAAATGGAAGATCTGAAATAGGACATGACGAAATACCTCTCTACCCACATGGAAATCCAACTTGAATCCTTTTATGTCCATCTCTTCACCAAACTAAATATTTCTGGAGTCCTTCCCTCATCTCACCAACCTTTGCACCCTGAAGGTCATACTTCCTCCACTTCCCATAATTTTCAATCCAATCACTTTCAACGTGACCTACACCTTCCTAGAGTGGATGTGAAAATATTTGATGGCTCAGATCCCACAGGATGGGTCACCCATATAGAACACTACTTCTCTTTACAAAAAATTACTGATGAGTTGGGAAAACTCCATTATGGTGTTCTCCATTTGGATCCTGAACTATGGAAATGGTATAAAAAGGCATGCTAATGTATGTGGTCTGGACATAGATTGTTGCAGATATTTATGACCACTTTGACACCAACACCCATCATTTAGTTCATTTGACCAAGTTGAAACAAACTATCCCAATGGAAGAGTTTTTAGTTGCCTTTGAGAAATTGGCTTTTAGAATGGAGGGCATGATATATGATTTTTTTAGGGAATGCTTTATCAATGGCCTCAAGGATGAAATGTGTTCCCATTTCCTCATGTTTCACCCCAAGACTTGGTTGGAAGCTACTCAAAGGGCCAAGGAAGCACAACAAGTTGTATCATCCCAAACCAAAAAAACACCCTTTATTCCTCACCCTAAACCCACCCTTCCTGCCCCTCCTGCCACTTCCCTCAGCATCAATAAATTGACTTGGGATGAAATGGTTGAATGCCAACTTAAGGGTATTTTTTATAATTGTGATGACAATTATTTTTCGGGACACAAGTGTAAGATACAGAATCTATTTATGGCTATGTCTAAGGACGTTTCTGAAGAAGAGGTAAATGTTCCCCATGTACTCGAGATACCCCCACCAATTGATATTAATCATCCCTCTGGTCCACTGGAAGTTGAACCACTAGTTTCCCTAAATGTACTCACCAGATTCTCTTCTCCCCAAACCCTCAAGTTAATTGGCTACATTAAGAACTGAAAAGTCATCATTCTAGTTGACAGTGGCAGCACCCATAATTTTATTCATCACTGCATTTCCCAAGAAGTCAATTTCTATATCTATACAATTAATAATTTCCAAGTCATGATTGCCAATGGGGTTTCCATCAAATGTGTAGGGTGTTGTGAAAATGTGTGCCTAAAAATTTCTCAATACCACCTGAAATCTCATATGTTTGCTATTGACATGGGTGGTTGTGACATTGTACTTGGTGTTGAATGGTTACACACTCTCATCCCTATCATCATGGATTTCCATAAATTAACCATGCAATTCCAGTAGGAGGGCCAACAACACGTTCCAAGGAAACATAGAAAGGTCACCAGAGATCATCAGTTCCCACCGAATGGAAAAGCTCCTCATAAAGGTCATTCTGGAATTATTTCCCAACTTCATTCCATTCATGCAGTTGATATAACCCTTGTTCATCCTGACCTCCAATCCATCCTCTGTCAACACCAAGTTGTGTTTCGAACCCCCCAGGGACTTCCCCTTTCTTGAGGTGTCCATGATCATTCCATTCCACTAGGTCTAGGTAATATTCCTCCCATTTTTTTTCCTTATCATCATCCCTTCTCCCAGAATAATGAAATTGAGAATATTGTTCATGAATATATAGAATTCAGTGTCATCTTCCCTAACACCAGTCCTTATTCTTCTCGAGTATTCATGGTACTCAATAAAGAAGGTACTTGGTGCATGTGTCCTTATTTTAGTTCCCTCTACAAACTCATAATCAAAGACAAATTTCACATTCCTGTCATTGATGACCTTTTGGATGAATTAAGTGGTGCTCAATATTTTACCAAACTTGATCTCCGCTCTAGCTACCACCAGATTCGTATGAAAGAAGAAGGCGTTCCCAAAACTGTATTTTGAACTCATGAGGATCACTATGAGTTCTTGGTTATGCCATTCGTCCTTTGTAATTCTCCCTCCACTTTTCAAAGACTCATGAATCATGTCTTTCGTCCTTTCCTTCGTCATTTTGTCTTGGTTTTCTTTGATGATATTCTCATCTATAGAAAAACTTGACCAGACCATCTTACCCATGTGGATCAAGTTCTATGTCAACTATCTCATCACAAATGTTTTATTTTAAACAATATAAATATGATTTTGGAGCCTCTGAAGTTGAGTACTTAGGACACATTGTCGGCAAGGATGGTGTCAAGGTGGATCCGAAGAAAATTGAAGCCATGCAAGATTGGTTGCACCCAAAAAATCTTAAAATTATGTGTGGATTTTTGGGATTGACAGGATATTATTGCAATTTTGTTCATAATTATGGAAAAATTGTAGGTCCCCTCATAGTGCTCCTTAAAGTCAATTCTTTCAGTTGTACTCCAAAAATAGACCATTCCTTCCAAGATTTGAAAAAGTCTATGTGCACTACTCATTTCCTAGATCTTCTTGACTTCAACAAAACCTTTGTACTGGAATGTGATGCCTAAGAGAAAGGCATTTGGGTTGTCCTCATGCAAGATGGTCGACCTTTGGCTTTCACCAGCAAACAATTTTCCAAGAACCACTTGGGCCAATCTACCTATGAAAAGAAAATGTTTTCTATTCTGCATGTTGTGGATCTTTGGTGTCCTTATCTCTTAGGGAAATGCTTCCAAATTAAAAATGATCATCAAAGCCTCAAGTATTTTCTGGAACAACAAATTTATTCCCAGAAGCATAAAAAATGGGTAAACAAGTTGTTTGGATATGATTATGAGATCATCTACAAAAAAAGAAAAGAAAAAGTGGTGGTTGATTCCCTTTACAGAAAATATGAAGAAGACGATTTCCTTTTTTCCCTCTCTTTCATTGTTGTAGATTGGCTTTAGGAGGTTCGCCAGGAATGGTTGCAAGACCCCCAAAATTCCAGACAGATCCAAACATTGCAGTAGGATCCACAATATTCTCTAGGGTACTTGTGGCACCATGACGAGATTCATTATAAAGGTCAAATGTATTTAAGAAAACAATCGAACCCTAAATCCACTATACTCTCTGAGTTTCATGCTTCGCCTATAGTTGGACATTTCGGTTTTACCAAAACCTATGAATGGGTCAAACATTATTTTTTTTCTGGATGGTATGAAATATGACATCTACACCTTTTTGGCTGAATGTGATATATATCAACTCAATACGGGTGAGACATTCAAATCTCCAGACACATTTCAACCGCTTCCTACTATTTGGACAGATATTTCTATGGAATTCATTGTTGGCTTACCTAAATAAGGAAATAAGACATTCATCATGGTAATAGTGGATAGTCTTTCAAAATATGTTCATTTATGTGCTCTTCAACACCCATTCACAAAATCCACCATGGCTCAAATTTTTTAGGATAATATCTTCAAACGCCATGGTATGCCTCACTCTATTGTTTCTAACTGTGATCCAACTTTTACCAACACTTTCTGGAAAGAATTGTTCTGACTCTAGGGAACCCAATTGCATCTCATCACAACATATCTTGCTCAGACTAATGGAAAAAATGAATAAGTCAACAAGTGTTTGGAAACCTATTTTAGGTGTTTTTCATCCGATAGACAAAATTAGTGGATTCAATGGCTACCCCTCGCTAAATGGTGGTACAACACCTCTTACCATACTGGCACTTGCATGACTCCTTTTGAATAATTCTATGGAAAAAATCCACCCTTGGTTCTATCATACATACCTAGTGTCTCCAAGGTTCAGCAGGTGGATCAAACTCTTATAGTCTGCATGGCCATTCTCCGTAATCTTAAAGATTTTTTTGTCATGGCTTAGAATCACATGAAACAACAAGCAAATCAAGGTTGTTCTGAACGTGAATTTGTTGAAGGCCTGGAACATGTGTTTCTTCATATGAAACCTTATAAGCATACTTCACTCAAATCCCATCATTTTCAGAAACGCACCCCCAAATTTTATGGTCCTTATTGTATTCTCAAGAGAGTGGGGCCAGTGGCCTACCAGTTAGAGTTTCCTAGTCACTCTAAGCTCCATCTTGTCTTTCATGTTTCCTCCTTAACGAAAGTTCTTGGCACTAGGTTCCAGACTCAGACTAGTCTACCTGAGTTGGATGAAGAAGGTTCCATTTGGTTGCGCAGCCACAAGCAATCTTAGAACAGGGCGAGCATTGTCTTTGCTAGCAAACTATCAAGGAAGTTTTAGTTCAGTGGAAAGACACACATCCAGAAGAAGCCACTTGGGAGTTGGCTACCATTCTGTAGCAATTTCCTCATCTCAATCCTTGAGGAAAAGTTCATTTTTAAGGGGGAGGGAATGTTGGGGACCTAACCTCCCTAACCCCTCACGTAGGTAGAATAATATATTTTCCATTTAATAAAGGACGATATTAATAAATGAGGCCTAGTAATAAGGTGAACAAGTCAAATGTAAGAATACCTAATATAAGCTTCTGCTTCTAGAAAGATATTCCTCTATATTGTTATTTTGGTAGACATATTTAGTATAAATAGAAGTCAAGGGCATGAGAAATTTTTTTTTGGAGAATTATTGTAATAGAGCGTTGTTCTACTGAAGGTTGCCCCCTCTAAGAGGCAAGTGAACATTTCTGATGTTTCAATAAAGGTATCATGTTGGTTTGTTATTCTCTATATTTTTTTGTTTCATTGGTAATTTCTATGATATTCCTATGTGTTCTCAATATAACACAACCAGGTGCATAACAAATACTATAGAAAATAAAACGATTCCCTTAAGGGATTGTAATTCCTACCTTAAAATTATTTATGTGTTCCCTAATGCCATGGAAACCATTCCTATTATCCCTACAGAGGATGATTTTTTTCTTTGGATGACATAAAATTCAGGGCTAAGTGGCTTGCAAATGGGAAAGCTAAGGACATTGAAGGCTACCGAGCTGATTTTTTTAGAATCGGAGGGCCTATCCTCATCCCGCACATACACAAGCTCTTCAATTTAGAAATCAAGTAGGGCTTCCCTAAACCCTAGATGCAAAGCCTCATTGTTCCTATTTTTAAAAATGGGGATAGAAACATTCCCTCTAATTATAAGACCATTATGAATAGCCTGATTTTAGCCAAGCTTTATGGAATTATTTTGGAAAAGAAGATTAGCCTTTGAATAGAAAACCACGGTAAAAGAGATAAAGTCCAGGTTGAGTTTATTATATATTATTCAATTGTGGACCATATTGTTACCTTTAGGATCATTTCATAGGAGCTCTACAATACTAAAACCAGTATTTTTTGTTGTTTTGTTGACTTTAGAAAAGATTTTGACACGGTTCCCAGGTAAAACCTTTAGAAAGGTTGGAAGAGATAAAAGTGCCTTTTGAGTTGAAGGTTGTTGAAATAAGGTTGTATGAGAACATTATTTCCAAGTTTTATAACATTGAGGGATGGTCAAAAGATATTAACTGCAATATTGGAGTCAAGCAAGGATGTCCCCTGTCCCCTACCATTTTTGGCATATACATTGACAAGTTTGAATATTGATTGGAAGAAGTAGGTTGTGTCAGCCCTACTCTCACTAGTATAGTCATAAATATTCTTCTTTTTGTTGATGATATCATTCTTATGGTGAGGATCCCCCATGATCTTGAAAACCAACTAAGAATCCTCAAGGATTTTTTCTCTAGTATGGGTATGACTATTAATACTGACAAGACTAAGGTCATGATCAAAATATCCAGTAAGATAACTTATGATACCTTCGTATATGAAAAAAAAAACTTGGATGAAGCGGCTTCATACAAATATATTGGAATCGGTATTCACCACAAGCTCAACTAGAATTATAGCATTGAGAAAAGGATTATTGGGGAATGGAAAGTTTATTATGGGCTTGAAAACAATTGTAATCAATCGATCTTTGGATATGGGATAAGAAGAAACTCTGCTTTGATACTCTTGTTACACCTATTATTATATGTGGATGAAAATTATGGGGATTCAGTATCTCTCGTGAATCTTGGAGAAATATAGAGAAAATCCAAAAGAATTTTATAACCTATAATCTCAAAATTAAAAGATATATACCCTATCCCATCCTCCTCTCAGAGGAAATATTTTCCCCCATTGAGAGCACAGGTATGACTAAACACCTAATGTATAAGAACAAATTAAACAACATGGAACACAAGAAGCTTCCTAAAATTGCTTCAAAATCTGGTTGTAACCACCTTTGACTCAAGTGAGGATGTCATAAACATGCCCAGTCTAGGCTGATCTATTGGGGAATCATGGAAGACCCCATTTTACAAAATACGGATACTATTAAAAATATCATTAAATCAAAATTTAAGGAGAAAATGTGGTTTGATAAAGAGTTAGAGAAAAAAAGAAAATTAAAGTATTATAAGGATGTAATCAACCCTAATCTAGAAGATCAAAATTGTCTCTTTGTTTTGACAAGTGTAAAGAAAAAATAAGCTTTGCTAAGATAAGAACAAATTCTCACGAGTTGCATAGTGAAACTGGGCATTGGTCAATTCCTAAAAATCCATGGAATGAAAGAGTGTGTCACCCTTGTGACACTAAAAAGGTTGAATATGAAAATCACTTTCTCTTAGATTGTCCAACCTATACCCAGATTAGATTTTAATTTCAAAATATATGTCACACCATCAACCTTCATAACCTTTTAACTCAATAAAACTATGTTGATCTTGGAAATCTTCTCTTAATGCTTTTCGAGCACGGAAACAAAATTCTAAATAATTGCAAATAACATCTTCCCCTCTTAAGATTGAATAGACCAATTTCATCCCCGTGGACATTAATTATCATCATCATCATAATCTTAATTTTTTTACTCATGATTCAATTGTTCAACTGTTTTTAAAGACCCAATTAAATTTATAATTTGTATTTGGTTTTATAATTATCATGACCCGACATTTGAGATTTATAATAATAATTTATGATGACCCAACTGAATTAATAATTTTAATTTTTAACGATGATTCAATTGGATTTATAATTTTATTTTTTTAATGATGATTCAATTGGATTTATAATTATATTTTTTTTAATGACTCAACCAGATTTATAATTTTTTTTTTAATAATGGTTTACTAAATTTTTAATTTTAATTTTTAATTTTAATTTTTAATTTTGATTTTTTAATGATTCAATAATTTTAAAATTATTTATTTATAATTTAAAATTATTTATTTATAATTATTTATTTTTTATTATCCATCAATTTTTAATTTTTTTCTATGACCCAACAATTTTATAATTTTTTTATGACCTAAATATTTTCAATTTTTTTGATTGACCCAACAATTTTAATTTTTTTTATGGATTCATAATTATAATTTTTTATACGACCCAACAATTTTCTTGTTTTTTTATGACCCAACAATTTTAATTTTTTTGTGGATTTATAAATTTAATTTTTTTATTTATAATTTTAATTTTTTGATAATAATTCATTTTTCTTGGATTTATAATTTTATTTTATTTATAATTTTAATTTTTCCATGGATTTATAATTTTATTTTTTTTTACGATCTAACATTTTTAATTTTTTTTATACCCGACAATTTTATAACTATTTTTATGACCCAACTATTTTTAATTCAACTTTTGTTTTTTGGATTTATTGCACCGAGCTCTATAGAGCCCAATATGGGAGAGATGTCCATGTAAAATAACACATTAAAATAATAGTAAAAATCCATAAAATAATAAATTAATATTAAATTATTAATAAAATAATAAAAAACATTAATATATATATATATATATATATAACAAAAACACATGTAAACAACAAGTTAGCTCAATGGATACAATAACCAAACAAGGTTTTCCCTTGTCCCTTACCCTTTTTGGCATATACATTGACAAGTTAGAAGATTGTTGGAAAAAGCAGGTTTTGTCGGCCCTACTCTCACTGGTATAGTCATCAATCTTCTTCTTTATGTCGATGATATCGTTATTATGAAAAGGAGTCCCTGTGATCTTGAAAACCAACTAAGAATCCTTAAGGATTTTTTCTCCAATATGGGTATGATGTTTAATACCGATAAGACTAAGGTCATGATTATTAAATCCAATAAGATCACTTATGATACCTTTGTTTATGACAACAACAACTTGGAGGAAGTGACAAGTTTCATACAAATATATTGGAATTGATATTCATCACAAGCTCAACTAGAATTATAGCATTGAGAAAAGGATTATTGGGGGATGGAAAGCTTATTATGGGCTTGAAAATAATTGTAAAGAATCTGATCTTTGGATTTTGGATAAGAAGAAACTCTCTTTGAGACTCTTGTTACACCTTTTATTGTTTATGGATGTGAAGTCTCGGGCTGTAGTATCTCTCGTGAATCCTAGAGAAAGATAGAGCAAATACAAAATAATTTTATAACCTATAATCTCAAAATTAAAGGAAATATGCCCTATCCCATCCTTCTCTTAGAAACAAGCCTCTACCCCATTGAGACCATGGCTATGACTAGATACCTAATGTATAATAACAAGTTAAACAAC
>ML786772.1:1274645-1284865 GCA_009831015.1 Picea engelmannii | reverse complement strand
ATTGTACACATTAAGAACAATCAAATCATAATCACAATGAACACAAGAGATACCAGATGTCTGTACAGGCTTTTGTATAATTTATATGTATATGTGTGTGTGTGTGTGTGTGTGTGTGTGTGTGTGTGTGTGTGTGTGACTATAGTAATGGGGGTTTTCCCACCACCAACTATTTTGTATCAGCATCAACTAAAGTAAGGATCACCAACTTCTAGGAGAGCACCAACTCTCAAGCAAGACCCATCTTTCTAATAGAATGCAATCTATCCAACTGGAGTTCATATAGTAGTTCAACCAACCCTAGTAGCAGTTATCCATTTATTGAATCATCTCTATCTCATGATCAGAGGTATACCACAAACGCTCATCACCACACTTCATCTTCTCTCTGAAATTCACACCTTCTTCACTTCATCTTCTCTCTGATATTTGTACCTTCTTCACTTCATCTTCTCTCTGATATTCACACCTTCCTATGTCAAAGAATCATCATTATAGAAATCACCGACCTCAAGTGCAGATCCACCCCTTCCCCACTCTCAGCTTATCTCTCAAGTGAGCCAATCATGGTTTTATTTATACTCGTTTATGCTCAAAGCTTGTTTAAGTTATTGGGTCGACTTGTGCCACAAGTTACAACTAACGTTTCCATTTACAACAACTTTGGGACCACCAGAGAACATCATTCTGGTTCTTCAACTTTAAACCTAGCATCCCCCTATTTTCATAAATCGATCACAGGTATGGATCGATTTCCTTTGTCTCTGTAAATGTTGTAGAAATCAAATATTTTAGAAGCGCTTCCTTCAAACTATTTACAAATGACCATAGGCGTAGGACCACGGGATTATTAATTTAAGAATTGCATCTTATTTCTACCTTTGTTTCTTTATTCCATGCGACCTCAGGTGGTGACCATGCGCTAAGCCAAGCGAGTACTTGATCACTTATCAAAATCAACGATCACATTTTAATGTCACGATGAGATGGGCGGTTCTCATTTACTTCGAGACTTTGGCTATTCGTGGCTCTCGAATTCTGGAGTAGCAATTCCTCCAGAGTGATTACCTACCGAATAAGTCATAAAACAGTTGTGACTTCTTGCTATCATTTAAATATTCCACTTACACTATCCTTCCATTGTACTTGATCAATGGTCGAGAATGCTCCAGAAGTGTTATTCAGATCGGACGAATCATGTCCACTATGAGACTTCGGGCATTTGCTGGTGGTGAAACTCATGAAGTAAAACTTTCGGAGTGACATAACTTGCTGACGTCACTTGTTGATGTGGCACTTCCTGAGTGGTTTCCACGTGTCACCTACATTCGTGTCTTACGTATGCCTAAAGTACCTATGGGACCTTGACACTTGTCACCACCTGATTGGGCCACATGTCCTAGCTGACATCATTTTTGATGACGTGCGCTCTCAATGTGAGTGCTACATGTCTTAACCTCATGAATTCGGAAATTCGGCCTTCGAGACTTCGAGAAATTCGATTTCTCCACTTCCCAATTCTCCCGAAGTGAGATTCCCCAAAGTGTAAACCTCGAGTAACTTTGACTTCATCTAATGGTTACTCTTTAACCCGAAAAGGATTAACATGATCCAACGGCTGTCGAGAATTCGACTATTCAGGATCTTGGGCCTTTTTCGTTGCTTATCCTATCCTTCTACTTTCCTCCATCTGACGGTCAGGATATCTCCTGAAGTGGTTCCTTAGATCAGACGGCTTGTGTCTACTTTGGGACATTTGTGGCTTATTTTTTCCTTCCACTAAACATGATCTGACGGTCCTGATATCTCCCAAAGTTTTTCCTTAGATTGGACGGTTTGCGTCTACTTCAGGACTTTTGTGGTTTACTTTGTCCTTCCACTAAACATGATCTGACGATCCTGATGTCTCCTGAAGTGTTCTTCATATCGGATGGTCCTCATTTACTTCGAGACTTCGGGGCTCTGGTCTTCATGTTTGCTTATCCTATCCTTCCACTTAACTTGATCCAACGGACGATGTGGATTGCGGAACCGTAACTTGAGTGTGGTTTATTTCTTCTCCCAAACTCTGCAATTTGAAGTTGTGCGATTGTTGGTGGATAAGCCACAGTCGATGAGATATGACGATCTAGACTAATTGTGAGATTGGAAATAGCGTGTAGTTTAATTCTCCCTTCATGCACTGCAATCAATCCCTGCCCTTGATCTGGTGCTTGTGTATCCAATGGTCATGACTTGATATGATCATTTGGTGGATCAACCATAGTCGTTGATCTTTGAGTCGATGAGATCTGATGATCTAGACTAATTATGGGATTGGAAATATCATTTAGTTTAATTCTCCCTTCGCGTTCTACAATCAATCCCTACCCTTGATCTGGCGCTTGTGTATCTAATGGTCATGACTTGATCTGATCGTGTTTCTGTAATGCACTTTCCCTTATGTGCTTCATGTGCGTCATCTCTTTTGAGATTTTGATATTCATTCGCTAACCCTCCTAATCTTTAATCTCTGCATACTATATTACTATTTGACATCAATGAAAACACATTAATGACACTATGTCCAACAATCTCCCCCTTTTTCATTGATGGCAACACACCAACTTCATACACAATCTCCCCCTGTGACGATGCTTCTCCCCTATGAAGTTATTCTCCCCCTTTGACATCAATGGAAAATGATTTCTCCTCCTATGATCTATATGTCTACATTCCACTGATCAATATATGAACTCCAGTAACTCCCCCTGTAATCATTCTCTTCCTGCCATAACTGAATAACTCCCCTTGTCTCTCTGTTCTCTCTGCCTCTGATTGTTCTCTCCCTTTGTTTCTAAAAGGGTAGACCTTCCTGACAAGGTCTCTCCTCTTGTTATCTCTACAGGATGTCATGTATATCATTTTGTACATCATAATGTTTCTGCTCTATTGGAACACTGTGCAATTTAGCTCATATTTTTCAAACGACCCATGGATCTGTCCATTGATTCTCATCGATCTCTAGCCAGATGTATCCATCTCTATCCATGATACTTTTTTACTGTACATTTCTCTAAATTCATTTGAGAGATTGTATACTATGCTTGTCACATGATTGCAATTCTTTTTGCAACAATTGAATTCACACATGTTCACTTGTTCAGTCTTTGCTATCCACATCTATGAATGTCCTGGTTTCTTGAACTTTGTTCTCTGATCTTCTATTAGTGAAACTTCATTTTTATTCCATGTTTCATTTACTCTTCCTGTCGTATTGTATGATGCATTTCTCATTGACCGTCTTCTTGAGTTCCAACAGTTATGGGATTTGTGGCCATATCCACCACAACTGTAGCATCTCATAGTGTAACAATGTGTAGCAATATGTCCAACAAGATTGTAGTTCCAACATCTTATACTGTTGGTGAACATACCAACTTTTTTTCTTCCATGATGCCTACAATCCAAGGCTGTATGACCATATTCATCACAAGAAAAACAATAACCATTAAAAACACTCTCATACCTCCTTTTATTCATCCATGAAGGTGTCTCTCTTCTAAACTTACTTTGAGGTGTATGAGTAGCTTCAGGATGTCTTCCTTGATCTGATCTTCTAAATATTGCAGTGTTTCTTTCAGTATTTGAACATGAAGGACCTGCATCATACTTGTTTTCCCCCTTTACAAATTAAGGACCTATATCAGACCTGCCTTCACCTTTTACAAATGAAAGACCTGCATCAGACCTGTATTCACCCTTTACAAATGAAGGACTTGCATCAGGTTTCATAGGAGTACTAATTTCTTCCTTGTTGTAGCCAAGACCGGATTTGTCATTCGATAATCTCTGACTATCCAATATCTCATCCAAGGTCGTAGATATGTTCAAGAACTTGACATGGGTGTTTGACTTCTCAACCTTATTTCTAATATTCACAACTTCTGCTTCCAGCTTATGACATGATTCTTTTTTTTTGTTTAACTGGTTCCTCAATACCTCCTCTCTTATTTTGGCTTCTTCAAGTTGGGTCTTCAGATTGACATTGATTTCTCTTAGTTCTTTTAGATATGCAAGGTTTCTGCTAAGTTCATCATCTTCCTTCTTTTCTTCTTTTGCTTGACTGATTTCATTCTTCAATTTCTCGATCTCCTCTTCTTTTTCTTCTAGCTGAATATTTTTCTCAGATATGATTTTTTCATTGTTTTTAAGCTTTTCCTTTATTTCCAAGATATGCTTTTGATTGCTAAGCTCATCATCTTCCTTCTTCTTTTATTTTACTTGACTAATTTCTTTCTTCAACTTCTTGATCTCCTCTTATTTTTCTTCTAACTGATTATCTTGCTCATATATTATATTTCCATTGTCTTTGAGCATTTCATTTATTTCCAAGATATGCTTTTGACTCTTTTCAAGAAATGCTTTAGTGTAGTCATGAAGATAGCTATAGTCTGAATAATTATGGTCATAGTGGTATTCATAGAGACCCCAATCAATTTTATGTTTGCCCTTTGATAGTTCTTCTTCTAATTCTTCCATGGGATAAATGATAACAAAACATTCTTCTATTGTATTTGAATCTTCTTCTTTACTTGCAAGGGAGAATTCAATATCAACATTATTGCAATCGGAAGATTGTGGAGAGTGTTTACCTTTATTGATGGCTGAGTCTTCCTCTTCATCCTTGATAGGAATGTCTTATGTTTCTTCTCTTTTGATTTTATACATCTTTTCTAACTTCAGCCATAAGTCCTTGGTGGATGTGCATAGTCCCATGCTTTCCTTGACGGTATCTGACAATTCATTAAGAAGAATCTTCAATGCCACTTCATTGTTCTTCCTTACTCTTCTTTGGGATGCAATCTTGGATAAATTATTTGAGGTAGTTAGGTCCCAGGGTTTGCTTGCTACTAAATTCCAAACTTTCAGGAGATTGTTTGTTAGGGCTGTCTTTGTCATACTTTGGTTGTTACGGATTTGCAAACCCGAACTCTCGTTTGTTCTGGTGCTTAAATTTCTGCTCAATTTTAACAGCATATCGATAAGCAGCACCGAGTGATGAGATGTCCAAAAAATCCATTTCAGTTTGGATGTATCTGTGTAGAGCCCCACGATATTTCAAAACCAAATGTCATTCGAAATCTTTGATACCCAACTTGGTGCGCAAGGTATGGAAGCTATTGGTGAACTCTGGAACTGATTGGCCCCTCTCTTGCCACAATGTGGTCCATCTCATGTATTGGTCCTCATAGTTTCCAATAGGGTAATACTGTTCCTTTGCCACATCCACAAAAAAATCCCAAGTGAGCTTGACCCCATATATTCCAGACTCCTCTATGGAACTCTGCTCCCAGTAAGTTTCCCACCAATGTTTTACATGGGGGAGAGCCTTAAGGAGTGCGAAGGTGATCTTTTCCTTGTCAAAAAAATTATGAATAGAGAAATAACCTTCTAGAAGATTTAACCATTTATCTAGGGAATCTGCATCTATTTGACCTTCAAATATGGGAATATCAAAATTAACCTATACCTTGAAAGGCGATGTGCCTCTAAAGTGGTCGTTTGATGAAGATGCGCCTGATGTTATCGGGAGGTGTTGAAGGATGTGGGAAAAATTCTCCATCATTTCATCCCTCTGTCACGTGAGAGCTTTCTCAAGCAACAGACTGATAGGATCGTCTGCTCCGTCGTTTTTATTTTCTTCCACCATTGAGGATTTCTTGGGTGTGTGAGAGCGATTTTACTCAAGAGAGACAAGCTCGAGACCCAACTTGCTATACTCAGACCTCATCAGGGACATGTACTAAAAAACGACCAAGAGCAGCCTGCTCTGATACCACTGATCTGGATTATTTTCGGTACAAAATGAGATCGGAGATATAATAAAGAAATGCACAGAGATATTGCAAGAGAGACAAAAATATAACAGAGATATAGTGGAAATAAAACAAGAGTCACAGATATACAGTAATACACGATTTCTATTAACGAAATAAATGTACAAAGACTGTAAAATACAGAGTGAAAGACTTGATAGAATGGTGGCAGCTTATCTCTGAGAAGAGATGTGACGACTACTCGCATTCGCAAGAAGATGATTACAATGAGGCTCTGAAGGCCTTTTTACAATAAGCAGGAATGCTAAAAACCCTAGACATCCAAAAAAACCTAACCCTAGGAGATGAAGCACCAAAACTCATGTGGGCCCTGTTTGGGTAAGTTGGTGCATCAACTTCCCCGGGTCATAATTTTTGCATACGATCTCCGTTTTAGGCGTATAATAGCTCGTTGGAAAGATATATCCGAGAACGACAAATTTTGGGTGAGAAACATGATCTACAATCCATGTTACTCACATTTTCTCAAAAAAAATCATTTAGGGCCTCAAAATGGCCCCGGAAGTTAAAAACTGCTAAAAATAGTAAATTACCAAAATTGCCAGAAACATGTTTTGGGCTAGTTGGATAAGGTGGGTGGCTACCGATATCCACCTGGATCAATCCTCCCTCCTTAGGAAGCAATGGTCTCCATTGCGTTGAGTTCTCGGGGGAGATGGGAAAGTGATTGTTGAATCTGAATCTTGGTGAGTTGCTTGCCTTGTTGGAACCGCCGCGTTGCTTGGTTTGTTGAAGGTCGTCACGAACCTGTGGTTGGAAGGGTTGGACCTTTTTAACCAGTATGGCTACATGAGATGACTGTGTGCAAAATGAATCTTTGTGCTTTGTTGCAACCTTTTTGATCTGCTTCTAGTGGATAGAAGGTGCTTGGGCCGAGGCTGTAGTGGTTGCAATATCCTTTTGTTCCCTTTTTGAATAGATTGTGGAGAAGATGAATTTTGTAGTATGATATACTACCTTGTGGCACTGTTTAGGTGGGGAAGTAGTTGGAACTACCTCTAGTATCCTGTAGAGATGACCCGCTAGAGTAATAATGACACTACGGGGTTGAGACTCATAGATAGCATGGCGTTTCCACATATATGGTTGGCCCAAGAGAACATCATAGACATCCAGTGGGGCAACATCACATAATACCTCATCGTTGAAGGGTTGGATGTCGTATGACAATTGACACTGCTGGCTGACATGAAGATCTCGTCCTTGGTGAAGCCACCCGATGTTGTATGGTTGCGAGTGTGGTTTTGTTGACAATCCCAACTGTTTGATGACCTCTGCTGAGATGAGGTTCTTTTGGCTTCCGCTATCAACAATAAAATGCAGTGGGGTCCCCTTCACCCACATCTGTGAATGAAAAAGGCGCTCCCCCTCTTCAAGATCTGTTGGTTCTTCTGGTTGAATTGTTGCGATCGCGACAATAGCAGTGGGGTCTACATCAATGATCTGTCTTTTCCCATTATTTTCAGAATCAGATTCTGAATCAGGGTTCGGCTCCTTGTCTTTAATCTCTGCCATCAATGACTGTTTTGAGCGACATTCATCGGTGTTGTGCCAGGGGCATTTGAGGAAATCACACCATTTTCTGGTGTCCTTCTTTGTCTTCCTATGACCCTTCTTTTCCTATGGCTTGGACTGGTTTTCGGGAGACTGTTTGTTAGGGTTGTCTTTGTCATACTTTGGTTGTTGTAGATTTGCAGACCCGAACTCCCGTTTGTTCTGGTGCTTAAATTTCTGCTCGATTTTAACAACATATTGATAAGCAGCACCGAGTGATGAGATGTCGAGAAAATCCATTTCAGTTTGGATGTATTTGTGTAGATCCCCACGGTATTTCAAAACCAAATGTCGTTCGGAGTCTTTGATACCCAGCTTGGTGTGCAAGGTATGGAAGCTATTGGTGAACTCCAGAACTGATTGGCCCCTCTCTTGCCGTAGTGTGGTCCATCTCATGTACCGATTTTCATAGTTCCCAACAGGGTAGTACTGTTCCTTTACCGCATCCACAAAAAAGTCCCAAGTGGGCTCGACCCCATATATTCTAGACTCCTCTGTGGAACTCTGCTCCCAGTAATTTTCCCACCAATGTTTGACATGGGGGAGAGCCTTAAGGAGTGCAAAGGTGATCTTTTCCTTGTCTAAAAAATTATGAACAGAGAAATAACCTTCTAGTAGATTTAACCATTTATCTAGGGCATCTGCATCTATTTGACCTTCAAATACAGGAATATCAAAATTAACCTGTACCTTGAAAGGCGATGTTCCTCCAAAGTGGTTGCTTGATGAAGATGCACCTAATTCTATCATAAGGTGTTGAAGGATGTGGGAAAAATTCTCCATCATTTCGTCCCTCTATCGTGTGAGAGCTTGCTCAAGCAACAAAGTGATAGGATCATCTGCTCCATCGTTTTTCTTTTCTTCCGCCATTGAGGGTTTCTTGGGTGTGCGAGAGAGATTGTCCTCAAGAGAGACAATATCGAGACCCAACTTGCTATACTTGGACCTCGTCGGGGACATGCACTAAAAAACAATCAAGAGCAGCCTGCTCTAATACCACTGATCCGGATTATTTTCGGCACGAAATGAGAGTGGAGATATAACACAGAAATACTCAGAGATATTGCAAGAGAGACAACAATATAAAAGAGATATAGCGGAAATATAAAAAGAGTCACAGATATACAGTAATACATGATTTCTATTAATGAAATAAATGTACAAAGACTGTAAAATACAGAGTGAAAGACTCGATAGAATGGTGGCAACTTATCTCTGAGAAGATATGTGACGGCTACTCGCATTCGCAAGAAGATGATTACAATGAGGCTCTGAAGGCCTTTTTACAATAAGAAGGAATGCCAAAAACCCTAGACATCCAAAAAAACCTAACCCTAGGAGATGAAGCACCAAAAGTCATGTGGGCCCCGTTTGGGTAAGTTGGTGCATCAACTTCCCGAGGTCGTAACTTTTGCATACGATCTTCGTTTTAGGTGTATAACAGCTTGTTGGAAAGATCTATCCGAGAACTACAAATTTTGGGTGAGAAACATGATATATAATCCATGTTGCTCCCCATTTTCTCAAAAAAATTCATTTAGGGCCTCAAAATGGCCCCGGAAGTGAAAAACTGCTAAAAATAGTAAATTACCAAAATTGCCAGAAACATGTTTTGGGCCAGTTGGAGAAGGTGGGTGGCCACCGATATCCACCTGGATCACTCTAATACCAATTGTTGATCACACCAGCCACACTAAGAGGGGGGGTGAATTAGAGTGTGGAATTTTATAACTTTTCTTCTTTCAAGTTAGCAATTAAAACATAATTGTACACATTAAGAACAATCAAATCATAATCATAATGAACACAAGAGATACTAGATGTCTATATAGTCTTTTGTATAATTTATATATGTGTGTGTGTGTGTGTGTGTGAGTGACTATAGTAATGGGATTTTTCCCAGCACCAACTATTTTGTATCAGCACCAACTGAAGTAAGGAGCACCAAATCCTAAGAGAACATCAACTCTCAAGAGAGCACCAACTCTCAAGCAAGACCCAGCTTTCCACAAAACCCAGATTGTTGATAGAATGCAATCTATCCAACTAGAGTCCATATAGTAGTTCAACCAACTCTAGTAGCAATGATCCATTTATTGAATCTTCTATATCTCATGATCAAAGGTATACCACAAATGCTCATCACTGCACTTCATCTTCTCTCTGAAATTCACACCTTCTTCACTTCATCTTCTCTCTGATATTTGCACCTTCTTCACTTCATCTTCTCTCTGATATTCTTACCTTATTCACTTCAAACATAGTTACCAACTTAACGAGAACTCTACAGAGTTCTCGTTTTTTAGGGGGTCTAATTTTTTACCTCGTTTTTAAAAATGGTGCTACCGGTAGCACCCCTCTCCCTTTTTAGGTGGTTTTTCGATATTTTAAAATTTTCAATCCACAATGTTTACACATTTTTTTTTTAAATGCTTATTTTTCATCTATTTTCATTTTTTTCAATTTTTTTTTTTTTTTAATTCAATGGTGTTTTTAGTCATTTTTCCATACTTCTTTCAATCTTAAAAATATTTTTTACCATTTACTTTTTTGAAGTTACAATTTTTCATATAATTGTGTCTTGTTAATTAATTTGTTGTTCCATACTTTTAAAATATTGTGGAAAACACCATTCTTAACACATTGTTTACCTTTACTTCAATACATGGAAAAAAAATTGTAGTTAAATAACACTATTTTTTAATATTTAACAAAAAAAATATAATTCAATTTTTTTTATATAAATTAAAAACTAAGAAAAATAAGAAAAATAAAAGAACTGAAATT
>ML786772.1:1246229-1257999 GCA_009831015.1 Picea engelmannii | reverse complement strand
ATGCCAGAAAATGGAGATGAGGCAACTCGGCTTCACGATCTCGATCTACAACAGGAGCGGGTCTTCAAACAAGCTCTGATACCATGTTCGACAACACAGGTATTCCAACAGAGGATGAACACCTTCAGTAACCACTCACATAATCAGATCAAATATCAACACACCAATGTTTTCACGTGGTAAAACCCCTACGGGGAAACATCCACGGCCCCAGCCAACGCGGCCACTTGGAGAAGTTTATTAATGCAAATAAAAAGATTACAGAGAGATTTTACAAGAGAGTTCCTCACAATCGATCATCGGAAAATGACCCTCCATGCTCTTTAAATAGAGATCATGGACCAATTGGGTGTTAAGCCACGGATCAATGGTCGTTAAGATCGAGGAGAGTATGAACCGTCGGATCACTCTATGTCATCTAAAGAAATGGTGTCCATGGCATTAGGGAACTCGTAAATACTTTTAAGGTAGGAATTCTAGTCCCTTAATGGAATCCTATTATTTTCTTCAGTATTGTGGTTTAGAATTTGGCTCCAAAACTTCTTAGGATCCAACTTATATAGTTGTGAAAGTTGTTATTTCCTTTTAATCATATCATACCTTTTTTTTTTCCTTTTAATTAGGGATTTGTATGTATTGATCTTATCGATTATTAAGGACTCATTAGAAGCATCCCTAATGGCTTTCCTAGAAATTTTACATTCTTTATCATACCAAGGGTTGGTCGTTCTATTATTCTTTTTATAGAACACTTCGAAAGAGAACATGTTAATAGAAGTGGAAAGGGTAGTTGTAAAATTATGATAGATTTCTTCAATGTTGTCCTTATAAGTTAGGATATTTAATTTACTATTTAAATCCTTTAAGAAAAGGTCAACTTTACTTTTGTCAAAGTGCAAATTCCTTTGATTATCAAAATTCTCTTCAATGGTGCTCCTGTGCATGGAAAAGTTTAGATTTAGGGTTAAGGGTTTATGATCGGAGTCGAGCACATGGTTATTTAAAAGGTAAAAAGTTTATATTTGGTTGGAAAAGCGAATATCAAATATCACATAATCTATGACACTACTACCTAGCCCATGAATACAAGTCATCTGGTTGGAGTTTGGCCACTTCATTACTCCATTGAAAATTATTTGGTCTTGAGAGCTACAGAGCTTGACCAACTCAGTACCAAACAAATTCTCAATTAGTTATTCAGAGCTTCTTTTGTAGATATTATATAAAACAAGGTCCTCATCTAGCCATAAAGGATTATGGTTCGAATCAATACTTAAAATAGTAGCTTGTTTAGTTGCAGTACTTTCATTAAAGACTCCTAGCAACAAGATATTACCTTCACTTTTCAAACTATAAATATCTTGTTCTAAATTATTATAGGGACAATTGTTATCTAGATTGTTTTTCTTATAAAAAGTAGAATTAATAGGTGCAAAATAGAAAATTACTATATACATATTCTTAGAATTGGTGTCTGAAATTTCTATCGAAATGTATTGATTGAGAGGGTCAATCTTATGAAGTTGAATGTGAGGAGAAATGTTCTTTATAATATAACAAGCTATTCCTCCTATCCCTCTATGGTGAGATTTTTTGTTCCATGCCAACCACAAGACAAATCCTTCTATGTTAGGGACCTTAGACTCCTCATGCTCCCAAGTTTCTACTAGACAAATAATATCAATATCACTTGGGATCCAACTTATCGTAGGACCTTTGCACTGTGGAAATCCACGACAGTTCCAAAAAAGGATCCCAGGTGTTCCAAATTCCTATTTATTATTATCCTTCTCGTCTCTATCCCTAACAATAGTTTTTTGATTTCTAATTATTGCCCATTTTCCTTCTTTCCTAGCTTTTTTTACCTTTTGAACTTCCTTCCTTAATTCGGCTTGGTCTTCGGGAATGAGGTCTTCATTTATAAATATTCCCAACCCTTTTAAGCTCGAAGATTTACTAAGTATGCTATATTTATGGTTATTACAACTTACTTTGACACGGATCAACCTATCTTTGTGATCAATTATTTTTCCTAGCCTCTTTGCTTCTATGAGGTAATTTGTATCAATTTGTGATTTATTATTTAATTATTGTTTTACGATTTCTAGTGAATCCTCCTCTTCTTGTTATTTAATACCAAAAATTATGAGGTTCAAGTCTCTTTTGTTACACTCATGGTCCAATTCAATTATCTTATTCATTTCCTCTTTGATGGGTTTGATATCCAATTTGTTTTCCATATTATTGAGGGTCAAATTGTTGGTTAGTGTTTCTTATGTCTCTTTAATCCTATCTCTCAAGTTTTGATTTTCTTCAACCTCTCCTTCTTGGGTTGATTTTTTATGTTTTTTCATTTCTTGAATCATATCCTTCATTGTCTACAATTCACTCTTGAACCCTAAGAATCTATCCTCTATTTGAGTTTGAAACTTAAATGAAACTTAAATATGAAACTTAAATGAAACTTAAATATATTTAAAGTGACTCACCTCATTTCACTTGTCCAATTGCTAAACCAGTTGAAGAAGCCAAAAATAATTTCTGAAAACTACAGAGAAGTTCCCCTTAGTGAGAAATCGAGAGAAACTACAGAGATTATTCTGGTAAAAAAAGTTAAAAACCAAAGAGAAGTATTATTCTTGTTCAAAACCGCAGATATATAATGTTAGAAATAAAATATCTCCTTCAAAACGGCAAAGAAGTATTATTCTCATTCAAAACCGTAGAGATATAATTTCAAAACCGTAGAGAAGTATTATTCCTGTTCAAAACCGCAAATAAGTATTATTCTCATTATAATTATGACCCAACAATTGTACTTGCAATTTTAATTTTACTTTTTTATAATTATGAGCCAACCACCCGATTGGATTTTTGTAATTTTAATTTTTTTTTTTTAATATTTTTTATTTTACTTTTTTATCATTATGATCCAACTACCCAATTGGATTTTTTAATTTCAATTTTACTTTATTTAAATTTTTATTTAAATTTAATATTTTTTAATGAGTACCCCATTGGATTTTTGTAATTTTAATTTTACTTTATTTTAATTTTTTATTTAAATTTAATATTTTTTTAATGATTGGATTTTTGTAATTTTAATTTTACTTTATTTAATTTTTTATTTAAATTTAATATTTTTTAATGAGCTTGATTGGATTTTTGTAATTTTGATTTTACTTTTAAATTTAATATTTTTATAACGAGTACCCAACTTCAATATTTTTAATTTTAATTTTACTTTATTTAAATTTTTATTTAAATTTAATATATTTTTTAATAAGTACCCAATTGGATGTAGTCAACCCTAATATAGAATATCAAAGCTATCTATTTGTTTTGACAAGTGTAAAGAAAAAAATAAGCATTGCTAAGATAAGAACGAATTCTCACGAGCTCCATAGTGAAACTGAACGTTGGTCAATTTCTAAAATGCCATGGGACGAAAGAGTGTGTCACATTTGTGACACTAAGAGGGTTGAAGATGAAAAGTACTTTCTCTTAGATTGTCCAGCCTATACCCAAATTAGATCTTATTTTCAAAATATTTGTCACACTACCAACCTTCCTAACCTCTTAACTCAACAAAACTATGGTGATAATGCAAAGCTACTCTTTATATTTTTCGACCACAGAAACAAAATTCTAAAGAATCTCAAGTAATCACTTACCCTCTTAAGGTCCAAGAGACCAATTCTATCTTAGTGGATGTTAATCATCATCATCATCATCAATAATTGGATTTTTGTAATTTTAATTTTACTTTATTTAAATTTAATGATGACGACGATGATGATGATTAACATCCACTAAGACCGAATTGGTCTATCGGACCTTAAGAGGGTAAGTGATTACTTTCGATTCTTTAGAATTTTGTTTCTCTGCTCAAAAAATATTAAGAGAAGATTTACAATATCATCATACTTTTGTTGAGTTAAGAGGTTAGGAAGGTTGGTAGTGTGACAAATATTTTGAAAATGAGATATAATATGGGTATAGGTTGGAAAATATAAGAGAAAGTGATTTTTATATTCAACCTTCTTAGTGTCACAAAGGTGACACACTCTTTCATCCCATGGTGTTTTAGGAATTAACCAATGCCCAATTTCACTATGGAGCTCATGAGAATTTGTTCTTATGTTAGCAATGCTTATTTTTTTCTTTACACTTGGCAAGACAGGCAGATAATTTTGATCTTCTAGATTAGGGTTGATTTCATCCTTATAATACCTTAATTTTATATTTTCCTCTAACTCTTTATCACACCAAATTTTCTCCTTAAATTTTGATTTGACATTTTTTATGATTTCATTTTTGCAATTTTAATTTTACTTTATTTAAATTTAATATTTTTTAATGATTACCAATTGGATTTTTGTAATTTTAATTTTACTTTATTTAAATTTAAAAATTTTAAATGAGTACCCGATTGGATTTTTGTAATTTTAATTTTACTTTATTTAAATTTAATGATGGTGATGATTAACATCCACTAAGACCGAATTGGTCTATCAGACCTTAAGAGGGTAAGTGATTACTTGCGATTCTTTAGAATTTTGTTTATGTGATGAAAAAGCATTAAGAGAAGCTTTCCAAGATCACCATACTTTTGTTGAGTTAAGAGGTTAGGAAGGTTGGTAGTGTGACAAATATTTTGAAAATGAGATCTAATATGGGTATAGGCTAGACAAACTAGGAGAAAGTGATTTTAATATTCAACCTTCTTAGTGTCACGAGGATTACACACTCTTTCATCCCATGGCATTTTAGGAATTGACCAACGCCTAGTTTCACTATGGAGCTCGTGAGAATTTGTTCTTATCTTAGAAATGCTTTTTTTTTCTTTACACTTGGAAAAACAGATAGATAATTTTGATCTTCTAGATTAAGGTTGATTACATCCTTATAATACATTAATTTTATTTTTTCCTCTAACTCTTTATCACACCACATTTTCTCCTTAAATTTGTATTTGATGTTTTTTTAATAGTATCTTTATTCTACAAAATGGTGTCTTCCATGATTCCCTAATAGTTTATCCAATACTGGGCATATTTATGCCATCCTCGCTTGAGTCGATGGTGGTTATGACTTGATTTTGAAGCAATTTTAGGAATCCTCTTGTCTTCCATGTTGTTTAACTTGTTCATATACATTAGGTATCTAGTCATATCCATGCTATCAATGGAGGAGAGGCTTGTTTCTAAGAGGAAGATAGGATAGGGTGTATTTCCTTTAATTTTGAGATTATAGGTTATAAAATTCTTTTGTATTTTCTCTATCTTTCTCCAGGATTCACGAGAGATACTACAGCCCCAGACTTCACATCCATAAAGAATAACATGTGTAACAAGAGTCTCAAAGAGGAGATTCTTCTTATTCGAACTCCAAAGATCAGTTGATTTACAATTGTTTTCAAGCCCATAATAAGTTTCCCATCTCCCAATAATCCTTTTCTCAATACTATAATTCCAATTGAGCTTGTGGTGAATATCAATTCCAAGATATGTGTATGAATTGACTTCCTCCAAATTGTTGTTGTCATATACGAAGGTATCATAAGGGATCTTATTGGATTTAATAATCATGACCTTAGTCTTATCAGCATTAACAATCATACCCATATTAGAGAAAAATCCTTGAGGATTCTTAGTTGATTTTCAAGATCATGGGGACTCCTTGCCATAAGAATGATATCATCGGCATAAAGAAGAAGATTGATGACTATACCAGTAAGAGTAGGGCCGACACAACCTTCTTTTTCCAAGAAATCTTCTAACTTGTCAATGTATATGCCAAAAAGGGTAAGAGACAAGGGACAACCTTGTTTGACTCTGATATTTTAGTTAATCTATTTTGACCAGCCCTCGGTGTTTTTAAACTTAGTAATAACGTTCTCATACATCCTTATTGCAGCAGCCCTCAACTCGAGAGGCACGTTTATCTCTTCCAACCTATTCCAAAGGTTTTTCCTAGAAACCATGTCAAAAGTTTTTCTAAAGTCAACAAAACAACAAAAAAGATTGGTTTTAGTATTGCGGAACTCCTCTGCAATGAACCTAAAGGTAACAAGATGGTCCACAGTTGAATGATATCTTCTAAACCTGTCCTGCCCTTTTTAATGAGTACCCACATAATTTTAATTTTACTTTATTTAAATTTAATATTTTTTTAATGAGTACCCAACTATACTTGTAATTTTAATTTTACTTTTTAATTTAATTTTATTTAAATTTAATATTTTTTTAATGAGTACCCAAGTGTGCTTGTAATTTTAATTTTACTTTATTTAAATTTAATATTTTTTTAATGAGTACACAACTTTACTTGTAATTTTAATTTTACTTTATTTAAATTTAATATTTTTTTAATGAGTACCCAATTTTAATTTTACTTTATTTAAATTTAATTACTATATTTTTTAATGAGTACCCAACTAATTTTAATTTTACTTTATTTAAATTTAATATTTTTTAATGATGATGATGATGATTAACGTCCACTAAGACCGAATTGGTCTATTAGACCTTAAGAGGGTAAGTGATTATTTGTGATTCTTTAGAATTTTGTTGTTGTGCTCGAAAAGCATCAAGAGAAGATTTCCAAGATCACCATACTTTTGTTGAGTTAAGAGGTTAGGAAGGTTGGTAGTGTGACAAATATTTTGAAAATGAGATCTAATATGGGTATAGGCTGGACAATCTAAGAGAAAGTGTTTTTCATCTTCAACCTTATTAGTGTCACAAAGGTGACACACTCTTTCATCCCATGGCGTTTTAGGAATTGACCAATGCCCAATTTCACTATGGAGCTCGTGAGAATTTGTTCTTATCTTAGGAATTTTTTTTTTTTATTTACACTTGTTAAAACAGACAGTTAATTTTGATCTTCTAGATTAGGGTTGATTACATCCTTATAATAACTTAATTTTATTTTTTCCTCTAACACTTTATCACACCACATTTTCTCCTTAAATTTTGATTTGACGTTTTTTTAATGGTATCTTTATTCTGCAAAATGGTGTGTTCCATGACTCCCCAATAGTTTATTCAAGACTGGGCATATTTATTCCATCCTCACTTGAGTCGATGGTGGTTATGACTTGAATTTGAAGCAATTTTAGGAAGCCTCTTGTCTTCCATGTTGTTTAAATTGTTATTATACATTAGGTATCTAGTCATAGCCATCCTCTCAATGGGGGAGAGGCTTGTTTCTAAGAGGAGGATGGGATAGGGTGTATTTCCATTAATTTTGAGATTATAGGTTATAAAATTATTTATTATTTTCTCTATATTTCTACGGGATTCACGAGAGATACTACAACCCCATAATTCACATCCATAAAGAATAACAGATGTATCAAGAGTCTCAAAGAGGAGTTTTTTCTTATCCCAACTCCAAAGATCAGCTGATTTACAATTGTTTGCAAGCCCATAATAAGTTTCCCATCCCCAATAATCCTTTTCTCAATGCTATAATTCCAATTGAGCTTGTGGTGAATATCAATTCCAATATATTTGTATGAAGTCACTTCCTACAAGTTGTTGTCATATACAAATGTATCATAAGTGATCTTATTGGATTTAATAATCATGACCTTAGTCTTATCAGTATTAACAGTCATACCCATATTGGAGAAAAAATCCTTGAGGATTCTTAGTTGGTTTTCAAGATCATGGGAACTCCTTGCCCTAAGAACGATATCATCAGAATAAAGAATAATATTGATGACTATACCAGTGAGAGTAGGGCTGACACAACCTGCTTTTTCCAAGCAATCTTCTAACTTGTCAATGTATATGCCAAAAAGGGTGGGGGACAAGGGACAACCTTGTTTGACTCTGATATTGCAGTTAATCTCTTTTGAGTAGCCCTCAGTGTTTTTAAACTTAGAAATAACATTCTCATACATCCTTATTGCAGCATCCCTCAACTCGAGAGGATTTTTTATCTCTTCGAGCCTATTCCAAAGGTTTTTCCTGGGAACCATGTCAAAATCTTTTCTAAAGTCAACAAAACAACAAACAATATTGGTTTTAGTATTGCATAACTCCTCTGCAATGATCCTAAAGGTAACAAGATGGTCCACAATTAAATGATATCTCCTAAACCTGGCTTGGCCTTTATCTCTTTTATTGTGACGTTCTAGCCAAAGGCTAATCTTCTTTTCGAAAATAATTCCATAAATCTTGGCTAAAATCAGGCTAATCATAATGGTCCTATAATTAGAGGGAATGTTTCTATCCCCATTTTTAAAAATAGGAACAATGAGGCTTTGCATCCAGGGTTTATGGAAGCCCTGCTTGACTACTAAATTGAAGAGCTTTTGTATGTGAGGGATAAGGATAGGCCCTCTGATTTTAAAAATGTTAGCTTGGTAGCCTTCAATGTCCTTAGCTTTCCCATTTTCAAGTCGCTTAACCCCAAACTCTATGTCATCGAAATAAAAAATGTAATCCTTTGTAGGGACAATAGAAATCGTGTCCATGGCATTAGGGAACTCGTAAAGACTTTTAAGGTAGGAATTCCAGTCCCTTTGATCTGAAAATAGAAGGCTGACTTGTTATTCTATGCAAGCACCCTCTACTTCATTAAAATAAACTTTACAGGACCTTGCTTCATGTGTTAAAATATGCAAGATAGTTTATGTGCCAAATTTATGTATCTTCTTGTAAATGCTTATGTCTGAGGAATTGTTCTTTTAGATGGTTAAATATGTAATTTAAATAAATACACAGCAACACAACTTGCAGAAAATAAACCATCAAACTCATAACAATAACAACATGATAAAGGAGTTCAACCCCCTCCGGGATACATCTCCTTGAGCCTCCATCAATGGACTTGGCTCTCTGGGATTAATTTTTCAAAAGTTATTTTAAAAGATGTTGTTCAAATCCAATGGAAAAACAGACTATACCATTGATATCAGAACACATAAAAACCCCAAAAATGACTAATAGAACTCTGAAAACGGATAATGGCTCATCCGGGCATGACCTCTTCTACATGTGGCCATAAGCTTCATTGAGCTTCTCTTTGGAAAAAAACATTTGTAAAAGTCCTCAACAGCCTCTGAAACCTATCCCAATGTGTTCAGAGCATAATAGTTATCCAAACATGATTATTCAATCACAGAAAACAAACATAGGCTCACCAAAACATGTCCTCCATCAATGAGGGCTTCAAGCTCCCTGGAGCTTGCTGAAACTTCAATGGATAAAAACATGCAAAAGAAGTCTTCAAATGGCCTTGATAATAGTGGCAATGGATCTAGGATGTCCAAAAACCCCTAGCTGGGCTTTTACGACACCTCAATCGGCCAAAGGATGAAGAAGATAGGCCTCGTACCATTTTCTTCCTTCAAGCTTGTTGAAACTGGTTCGCCAAAATGCACCTCTGTGTGCTTGAACCAAGAACACACTCCAAATCCATGTTTAAACCCAGCACACGTGCGCAACCAAATAAATGTGAAAACTTTAGGATGGTTAGGGCACCTTCAGCCCCTAACCGCCTAGCACCTGGGCACATGGACAGTTACAATATGACCTCGCGCAATAGCAAAAAGGGCTCTGTTTACATGGGCGTATAAACATGTGACAAGTGTCGGTGAACGGTTGGTGGGAAAAACCATTTGAAAAACCGACCCAACTCCCACGCTTTTGGTTGTGGTCACGTGTAATATAGTCATATATCCACGGGCTTAACCTTTAACCGTTTCAAAACCGCATTAAAAAAATTGCGCGCACCATTCCACATAGGGTATGGTCATATTATATATATCCCATACGACCGAGGTTTTGGGTTATACACCTGCGCGCCAACAGTTACAACCGCACGCAAATAGTAAAGGTCACATGGCAATGGATATGACCATGGGTCAGGGCTAAGCCCCGGCCCGACCCCCCGCCAATTTCAAACAAATGTGAACTTAAATAATATAATACCCACATATATGTTAAGAAACAATCAGCGGCATATTGGTTAGCGGAGGTTGTTAAAGCTTTACAATGGTGGGGGAGGTCCAGGGTTCAAACCCCAAGGACCCCATAAACTTTTGAACCAACACACAAACCAAAAATGGGGTGCCACGTGGCAGCCCATGACTGGGCCACGTGGCACCAAAACATTTGCCCAATAAATGATGCCACATGTCATAATGTGATTCGTCCAACTGTCAGCCAACTTAAATCTGCCACGTCACCTATGCCACATCAGCATATGGTCAAGCCACATCACCTCTTCCATGTCAGCATACGATCATGCCACGTCAACATCCGTACAGACTGTACGGACAGCCCAGTCAACGTCCTTTTTTTTACCTGTTTGACAATTCAAACAGATCGCGATATCTCTCTCCCGATGTCCATTTGAGATGAAACGAATTGCATTAGGTTCGTGATGACGATGGCTACGCTCTTGTTTGTTTTGAGGAAATTCCGAGAACGTTGATTTTTGAGCTAAAATTTGACCCCTGGTCCAGATTTTGATCACACCTTCCCACTGAAAGGATTTTGGACCCACAAAATCTTATGATTACCTGTCTTCTTTCAAGTTTTATCAACTGATTCTACTTGAAAATTCTTTTTGACAATCACCTGGATACTTGGACATGCCTTGCACTGCAACTGACTATGTCCTTCAACCATTGTTTTCTGGCTGCTGCTGACCCACTGTTCTCTATGTGCTTGGAAGACTGCCAACCTTCCCACTGAGAATCAAGTCCCTCTTGTGAACTCTTTGGCGTCAAAACAATCAGCTCCCCAATGGCTGCAAAAACTTCCTGCGACATCTTGTCACAAGCCAAGAAAACCATCAATCTTAAAAACAAATCATACAAGACTGAAAAATGATGCCAACAAAGTTTTTTGCTCTTCAAACAAACTGTCGCATCTTGTACTTCATCAAAGCACATGGATTTTTCTTGCATCATGGTGTACTCAAAATCAACTTACAAGTCAACAAACACCATCGACTAAACACAAGTTGAAAAACACGATCGACACACATAGTCGTCAGACAATCATCGACACCAGTTGAGACTCATTTGAAACATCTCAACCTTCCCAAAATGACAAGTCGACAAACATGATGCACAATCATGTTACAATCATGAATCACTCATGATGAACCATCACCAGGTTCACTGCTTACACATACATAAAAACAAATGCATGTGCATGACTTTTCAACTCTTCTTCCATTACAAACATAAGTACATAACCCAAAACATGTGGGTACATAAGAGCTGAACATGAAAAAGATAAATGGCTGCAACAAGTGAACATCATATCCATCTTTTACATCCTCCTGGTGAATTTATGCAACAACATGCTTCCCATAAATGCACACATAACGCTGAAAAGTGCATTTACAACAGAAAATGCAAGCTTTACTTGCTCAAGAAATCCAACCATTTCTTACCAAGCCAACTCAACGGTGACTTTTTCTGCTGAACGTCGTCCTCTTGTGAATCATCTTGACTCACATCGATGATGGAATCTCCTCTTCCATTCTGGCCAATCTCTTTATCCAACTGCTTCTTGTGTTGTGGATGAGTGGTTGGATGCAATGTCCAACATTGGTCAATGAGATGACCCCGCTTCTGACAATGAGTGCAAATCTTTTGCATCCTCTTTTCACGCTGTCTTTGCTTGGACAATTTCCTGAAAGTGGTTAATCTTTTCCAACATTTTGAAACATGATGGTTATACAAACCACAATATGTACATGGATTATTTCTTCCATTTTTACATATAAATTTATC
>ML786772.1:1206824-1236368 GCA_009831015.1 Picea engelmannii | reverse complement strand
CTCATCACTTCACTTTATTATTTACCTTCTAAAATCTCTTAAACCACTTTGACTACTTTGACCTTTTGGGGCTTCTAGATGACTCATGAGGGTTCTCCAACTTCACATGGCCATAACTCTCTAACCGTGAGGAGTTATGTGAATTTCCACATACCACTGGAAATGACATGGCATGCAATATCCATATAGAATAGGCTTTCCTACAAATATATCAAAACTCATGCCATTATCCATCAAACAAACTTGGGTCCATTACCCAAACCTGGGTTCTCCAACTTCTCGTGGACATAACTCTCTAACCGTGAGGAGTTATGTGACATTCCACATACCACCAGAAATGGAATGACATGTACTATCCATATAGAATAGTATTACCTTAAAATATATTAAAACGCATACCATTATACATGAAACAACCTCGGGTCCATTTCCCAAACCTTTGTGCTACTGGAATTTGCTACCAAACTTTCTTCAAGGGTTGACATCAATGAAAACCAACCCAATTAATCAACAATATCCCCCTTTGGAATTGATGGCAACACTCTGATGCAATATTGAAGTCATATCATGCAATACTAAAGTCATATCACTCCTGCTCCCCCTATGACCATCGCTCCCCCTGGAACCATGGATTTGTTCTCTACATCTGATAAATCTCACCCCCTTTATCATCAATGACAAAGGTATCTTTCCATCTGAGGTTGCTCCCCCTAACTGAACTCTTCCTGAAACTGATCTCCCAACCTGAACTTTCCTCTTTATGGTGCTTCTTCATGTAAATCTAGGACATATAAGATAGCATTCAAAATCATTCATTTTGGAGTAGAAATTACTTCGAGTCTCTGGCGAAGATACTCAAAGGCTTCCCTTGGATGTGGTTTTGTAAAGATGTTTTCCACTTGTTCTTTTGTGCCCACATTCAACTCTGATGTTCTTCTCTCCAACCTGTTCCTGTAGAAAGTGATACTTGATTGGAATGTGCTTCGTCTTGGAGTGCATCACTAGGTTCTTTGAGATACTGATGGTGCTTGTATTATCACAATAGATTGGAATGGGATCATCATACTCAACCTATATATCTGTCAGAGTTTGTTTCATCCATAGAACCTGTGTACAACATGTTGATGTTGCAATATACTCTACCTCAGTTGTAGATAAGGATATTGATGATTTTTTCTTGCTTAGCCATGATACTAAAAACTCACCCAAGTAGAACGTTGCTCCACTGGTGCTTTTTCAGTCATCAATGCAACCTTGCCAATCTGCATCTATGTAGGCAATAAATGGTAGATCCTTTCCTTTTGGATACCATAATCCAAACTCTTATGTTCCTTTGATATATCTGAAAATCCTCTTCACCGCTACGACATGTGATTCCTTTGGTGTTGCTTGAAATCATGCCACCTGTCCAACTCTTTGCATTACATATGGTCTGGATGTTGTCACATACAGTAAGCTACCAATCATTGACTTGTATTGCCTCTAGTCTGTAGACTTTGAATCATCATCTTTTCTCAACTTGCAACTGGTTTGCATAGGAGTGATAACTAGTTTGCAATCTTCCATTCCGAACCTCTTTAGAATTTATTTGATATACTTAGTTTGAGAAATAAAAATTCCTTGGTTTCTTTGACGTATATGAAGACCTAGAAAGAAGGATAGTTCTCTGAGTAATGACATTTCAAATTCATTATGCACATCCTTTGTAAATTTCTGGCTTAACCTGTCATCATCACTACCAAAAATAATATCATCAACATAAACTTCAATTAATAAAATACCACCTTGAGTTACCTTGATGTAGAAATTGTTGTCTGCACTTCCTTTTATGAACCCTGTCTGCTGTAAATATTTATCTAGTCTAGAGTACCATGCTCTAGGAGCCTGTTTTAGGCCATACAAGGCCTTCTTCAATTTACACACATAATTTGTGTTCTCTGACAACTGAAATCCTTCTGGTTGTTCAATGTAGACTTATTCTTCAAGTTTCTCTTTCAGAAAAGTTGGTTTTACGTCCATCTGATACACTTTAATATTTTTGGAGCATGCATACGCTAAAAGAAATCGGATTTCTTCCATTCTGACAACCGGGGGAAATGTTTCTTCAAATTTGATTCCTTCAACCTGTGTGTATCCTTTACATACCAATATATATTTGTTCCTTGTAACCTATCCATCTTCATTCAATTTATTCTTGAATACCCACTTTGTGTCGATCACATTCTTATTCTTTGGTCTTGGAACCAATTACCAAGTGTTATTTTTCTTTATTTGATTAAATTCTTCATCCATGGCCTTATTCCAAAATTCATCCTTGTTGGCCTCTTCAAAATTGTTTGGTTCAATCATAGATGAGAGAGCTAGGTGCATTTGTTCTGGTGAACGGATTCTTCTTCTAGTCTCAAATCCTACATCTTTTTTTCCGATAATCTGATATGAAGGGTGATTCTTCTATACTCATTTTCTAGGTGTCTTTGGAGGCACTTGTTGAACTTTCTCTTCTACTTATGTTTGATCCTCTTCATATTCCCCTTCTACTTATTCTTCATCCTTTAATTCTTCTTCGTAAATTTTTTCCATTGATTCATTTTCTTCTTCCTTTAATTATCATCTACTTGTTTCATCAATTGTTACTTTGATGCTTTTCACAACTTTTTTCAACCTCAGATTGTAACACTTGTATGTTTTCTTTTTACTTGAGTAACCAACAAGTACTCTTTTGTCCAGACGAGGGTCAAACTTTCCCATTCTTCCATCTTCTCTTTTGATGTAGCATTTGCTTCCAAATACCCTGAAGTGCTTCACAGTAGTTGGTCTTCCTTTCATAGCTCGTAGGGAGTTTTTCAATTTTGTTTTTGAGCATTACCCTGTTTTGAATTTAAATTGTTGTATGCACTGCATGTTGCCAAAACATATCTGTCAATTTGGAATCCATTAGCATTGTTCGATCCATTTCCTGTACTGTCTTGTTCTTTCTTTCAACAACTCCACTCTGTTGAGGTGCCCTAGAAATGGAGAATTGTCTTTTTATTCCATGCCTGTTGTAGTATTCCATTGAAGTGAACTCTCATCCATTATCAGATCTCAAACATTTAATTTTTTAATCCATTTCATTTTCAACCATTTCCTTGTAGACCTTGAAGTTTTCAAAAGCTTATGACTTATTCCCAATAAATAAAACTGCATTCATTCTTGTATAATCATCAAATAATAACATAAAGTATTTCTCACCTTTTAGACCCTTTGTTGTAGTTGGTCCAACTAGATCAGTATGAACAATTTCCAGTGGTCTTTTTGTTGAGTATTCCTTTGATTTGAACCTGGTCTTTGTTTGTTTTTCTTGTTGACAATGCTTGCATAAAGTGTTGGTTGGTTTCGTGATCTGGGGAATTTCTCTAACTACTTCCTTTATGCTGACTTTGAAAAGGTTGTTAAAGTGTATGTGACCCATTCTTTTGTGCCATAGCCAGCCTTCATATTCCTTTCCTAGACAACACTTTCATTTCCAATTTCACTTAATACATATATGTTGCTTGAAGTTCTTGCAACTGTTGCAATCAATTTTCCTGTACCTTCTTTTCTTATCTTTCACTTTTTTGAATCGAAAGTAAATTTATGAACTTGGTCACACATTTGAATCACACTTAGAATATTATGTTTCCTATCTTCTACTAGTAGAACATTTTCTGCCTTGCTATTCTTGTTCCCAATTCTGACTGTGCCTTTTCCAATGATTTTCGTTGAATCATCATTTCTAAAGGAGACTGATCCATCTCTTTCATTTATTAATGTAAGAAACATGTCTCTATCACCTGTCATTTTTTTTGAATAGCCATTGTCAACATACCAACCACATTTCTTCTGCTTAGATTTTAGAGCGAGTGTGCATTCTTCATTGCTATATTGATTCTTCTTTCTTATCCATGTCCTCTTCTGAGTTTCATGTATGTGATTGTTATTGTTTTGTTGTGGTTCTCTAGGAGGGACTATCATTCTGCAATCTTTGGCCATGTGTCCAAAGTTGTTACACTTGTAACATTCCACTTTAGTGCTCAAAGATTCAAAACTTGTTGTAACTTCTTCTTTGTATTTCACTAGGCCTTCTTGGATAACCCTCTGGTGTGTGACTTTCAAAGTTGTTTATGTTCTTGTTGTTAGCTCTGTAATTTACAACTTTATGTCCAAAATTATTACATGCATAACATAAACCAAAAAATATAGTTTGATCCCTGGGATTTTAATGTCTTCTGAAAGGAGGTACTCTTGTGAATCCTTCTTCTTCCTAAGGCCTATTTTTTTTTTCGATCGTTGATTATGAAATCTGAATCTTCTCGGTGGAGGAGTGTCCCTATAGTTTTCTTTGTAGACCTTCCTATCCCCTTTGATTGTTTCTGCATAGATTTTTGAATATGTTTCTTGTTCTCTTGTTTTGGAGCTTGATCCCTTTTCTATCTGATTGTATCCAAGTCCGGACTTGTCATGATGAGGTTTTTGACTATTGATAATGTCATCCAGAATTCTTGAGTTGTTCTTCATATTTTTCTTTTGAATATCCTTTCTTAATGTGACAATCTCTGCTTCCAAATTTCCAATGATCCTGTCTCTTTCTTCTAGTTGTTCTTCGAGTGCTTCTTCAATTCTTTTATCTTCTTCTATTTGAACCTTCAAATTTGTGATCATTTGTTCTAGTTCCTGAGTGTCTTTTTTCTTGTCTAGTTCTGCTTGTAAATTCTTGTTTTTCTTCTTTTCTCTTCTGATAATTTCTCTAGAACACAAAAATTCTTCTCAGTATTCAACTTCTTCCTCTTCATATTCTTCTTTGTCTTCTTCATATTCTTCTTCAGCCTCTTCATATTCTTATTCGGTTTCTTCTTTATCAAAGTCTTCAACTGTCATGAATAGAATTCTTTATGTCTCATTTTCACTGACTTCATCTTCGTCTAATGATGAGATGTCTTCTTTGGTGCATAAGATTTTCTTGAAAACTTTCTTTGTGGTTATTTTGCCTTTATATGTTTGTTCTTCATCATTTCTCTTATTTTTCTTATGAGGACATTTGTTATAAAAATTACCAATACAATCACAATTAAAACAAATCAAATGAAGCTTACCTCTATATATACTGTAGGTTCCCTTATTCAATACTCTGAAAACGTTGGCCACTTCTTCATCATCTTTTGAGACATCATTGCTGCTGCTATATTATTTTTCCTTTTTCTTTCCCTTTTGCTTTGACCTTTTGGATGCTTTGAAGGCTGCTTCTTTTACATCTGGATTTTCCTATTCAGTTCTCATTTCATATGCTGTGAAGATTTCATGTAGTTCGTCCATGCTTATTGAGTTTAGATCTGCTCTTTCTTCTAGTGTTGATATCTTAGGGTCAAATCTCATATGAAGAGATCTTAGTACATTTTGAACAATTACAGATTCTTTGATTTCTTCTCCCAATACCATGATTGCATTTACCATTTCATCGACTCATAAGAAGTAAGATGCAATATTCTCATCTTCCTTCAACTTTAGTTGTTTGAACTGACCTCTGTAAGTTTGGATCTTTTCTTCTTTGACTTTTGAATCTCCTTCATAAATATTTTGAAGTTTGTCCCAAATCTCTTTAGCGGATTTACAATGTGCAACTTTGGTGAATATTGATTCACCAAGACCATTCAGAAGTGCATTTGTGGCTTTGGAATTATTCTAACCGGGTTTCATTTCTTTTTCATTTGTCAGCGAACCTGTTGGTTATTTGTATCCATCTATAATTGATTTCCAAATTTCAAATCCATGTTCCTGTATATATGTCTTCATCCTTATGCTCCAAAATGCATACTTTTGTCCATCAAACTGTGGTATTCCATTTTTATACATGTTGTTTCTCTCCATGATCTACCTTTTAGTGGTTAAACTAAATTCTGAAGGAACCTGCTTTGAAACCAATTGTTGGATTACTGAGAGAGGGGGGTGAATCAGTAATAGATAAATTTAATCATTTTTAACCATATAATATCAATGTAGTGTCAGACAGTTGGCTTAGGTTGATGGATAGTTGTTATGGATTGTTGGTTTTCATTGATGTCAACTATTGGAGAGTGATATTGTAGATTGATTTCAACCCTTGCTGATTGATGTCAACCCTTAGTGATTGATGTCAACCCTTGGAGAAAGTCCAGTAGCGAATTCTGGTAGCACAAAGGTTTGGGTAATGGAACCAAGGTTGTTTCATGTATAATGGTATGAGTTTTAATCTATTTTAAGGTAATACTATTTTATATGGATAGTACATGTCATTCCATTTTTGGTGGTATGTGGAACATCACATAACTCCTCACGGTTAGAGAGTTATGGCCATGAGAAGTTGGAGAACCCAGGTTTGGTAATGGACCCAAGTTTGTTTGATGGATAATGGTATGAATTTTGATATATCTGAAGTAAAGACTATTCTATATGGATATTATATGTCATGCCATTTCTGGTGGTATGTGGAACGTCACATAACTCCTCACGGTTTGAGAGTTATGGCCTTACGAAGTTGGAGGACCCTCATATGTTGGCTTGAAGCCCCAAAAGCTCAAAGAAGTCAAAGAGCTTGCAAAGAAGAAATTATTATTAAATGATAAAGTAAAGTGACAAAGTCAATAAGGATTATTTAAATAATAAAGTGAAGTGACAAAATCAAAGAAGATTATTTAAATGATAAAGTGAGGTGACAAAGTCAAGGAGGAATATTTAAATGATAAAGTAATGGAGGACTTTCTAATTATGGAAAGTGGTTAACCCTAAACATGAGGAAAATAGGTGACCTAGAAATGGGTTAAGTGACCTATAAATGGGTTAAGTGACCTAGAAATAGGTTAAGTGACCTAGAAATGGGTTAAGTGACCTAGAAGATGCTTCTAAGGAAGATATTTGGAAAGCATAAATAAGAGGCAAGGCTCTCTTATGTTATATCACACTTGAGAATATTGATTATCTATAGGTGATTGAGGTAACCAAAGGATATATAAGACGAATTTTAGAGGGAAGGTGAAGAAAAGAAGGCCGGAATTCAAGGGAGAATAAATTATTTTGATGATGTTTTCTAAGGTATGTTATTTGCAGGTCATCTCACCATTTTCGCAATAAAAAAAATTCTAGAATGATTCAGACCGTGAAATTGATAGGCCATTGTTGAAACATATCCAAGTATATTTGGTAAAAATTTCATCTTATGGTTCATTGTATTTTTGGAGTTACACTCCGTGGAAAATAGGGTTTGTGGCTAGTCTTGAAACTAGTCTAAAACAGGTGTTTCGGGTAAAAACGTCATAACTTCTTCATAATAGATCCAAATTCAGTAAGACCAAATTTGTTGTTTTATTTTATGTAACATTTTCATATCCATTCAACAAATATTTCATGCAGGGAATGCTCTACAAGGTCGCTCTCTAGAATAAGCCATAATTCACCAAGGTATACCATTTTTGTTATAAGTCTTTTTCTGAGAGGTTCCAAGTAGTGACACCTGGAGGAATTGCATAAAAAAAACTAAAGAGCATTGTGTAATATTTTCAGATCTTTGTTCATTACAGGTACATAGTTATGATTATTTCAAGTTAGTGTTGTTGACTAATCTCAAACTAGTCATGTGAGACTAAAGAAAAGGTTGATGAAAATGCTAGTCTTTTGTTGTGAAAGTTAAGGAAGGTTTGTAGGTATGTGATCATATACAACAGGTCTATTATAGAGTTACAAATCATATTTTGATGATGAAATTGATGAGGGATTTTGGATAAGGTGCATGTTAAGTACATGGTTGAGACAAGTAGTTGATGATTTGTCACATACATGAGGTGTATAGTTGATGATGTTGGTACATCTTGATGAGCCATAGTTGATGAGCAGTTGATACATGATTGGTACATACTTGGTACATGGTACATGGTTTATTGTATTGGTATATTATTAGAAGCACAAATTGATCTTGGTGATGATTATGAGTTGTTGTGTTATGGTTGGTTGATGCACATCTTTGAGAGTTGTATTTGTGATTGATCTTGGTGAGTAGATCTGATTTGGTTGATAAGATTGATGAGACAGGTTGTTGTGATAGGTTGTTTGGACAGGTTGTTGTGACAGGTTATTTGTATAGGTTTGGTGCATGGTTGATGCACTTGTTCATGGTACATGTTTTGTAGAGGTTTGGTGCATGGTTTATGCACTTGTTCATGGTACAATGTTTGTACAAGTTTGGTGCATGGTTGATTCACTTGTTCATGGTACAGGTTTAGTACAGGATGGTGCATGGTTGATGCACTTGTTTATGGTACAGTTTGATTATAGGTTGATTGGTACAGGTTTACAGTAGTATATCTCACAGTGATAGTGTGGTAGTGGTTCCATCATTCTACTTATACGTCAGGGCGATTGGACGGGGAAAGGACATGTGGTTGTAGCCACCTTCCGGTTGTATACGGAGAACATAGGGGGTTGTATCCTCCTTCTGGTTATAGCCAGAGAATAGGGGATTTGGATCTTCCCTTGGGTTATAGCCTGAGAAACAAAGGGGTTGGCGCCTCCTTCCAGTTGCAGCTAGAAAAAAAAAAAGGAAGTTGGTGATTCCAATGAATGTAATTCTTCAAGACATATAAGAAAAAGAATTATGTGGTTTTCTCCCGTTTTGGGTTTCCACGTAAAACATTGGTGTACTGTGTATGTGTATGATTTTTCATTTGTTAATTTCTTATTTACTTTGAATTTATTGGATGATAATGCTACACTGATATAACACTTGGATTATATGGTTAAAAATGATTAAATTGCTCTATTACTGATTCACCCCCCCTCTCAGTAATCCAACATGTAGAATTATCATCCAATAGTTGCAGAATAAACAATGAACAAATGAGAAATAATACACATACACAATACACCATTGTTTTTACGTGGAAACCCAAAGCGGGACAAAACCACAGAATGTTTTTTCTTATATGTCTTGAAGAATTAAATTTATTGGAAGCAACAACTTCCTTTGTTTTCCAGCTGCAACTGGAAAGAGACTCCAACCCCCTAGTATCTCAAGCCACAACCTAATGGAAGCTCCAACTCCTCAATTCTCTGGCTACAACCAAAAGGAGGCTGCAACCCCCTATGTTCTCTGGCTACAACCGAAAGGTGGCTACAACCACCTGTCCTTGCCTCGTCCAACCGCCCTGAAATAAAAGTAGAATGATGGAACCACTGTCACACTATCACTATGAGATACATTGTTTTAAACATGTACCAATAAAATTGAAACCAACTTGTACCATAAACAAGTGCATCAACCATGCACCAACATGTACCAAACAACCTGTAATCAGCTTGTACCATAAACAAGTGCATCAACCATGCACCAACCTAAACCAAAATCCCTCATCAATTTCATCATCCAAAATGATTTGTAAATCTGTAATAGACCTGGTCTATATGATCACATACCTACAAACTTTCCTTAACTTTAACAACAAGAGACTAGCATTTTCATCAAACTTTACTTTAGTCTCACATGACTAGTTTTGGATTAGTCAACAACCCTAACTTGAAATAATCATAACTATGTACCTGCAATGAATAAAGATCTGAAAATAATACACAATGTTCTTCATTCTATTTTATGCAATTCCTCCAGGTTTCACTACTTGGAACCTTTCAGAAAAGGATTTATAGATAATGGCATACCTTGTTGAATTTTGTCTTATTCTAGAGAGAGAACTTGTAGAGCATGCCCCACACAAAATATTTGTTGTATGGATCTAAAAATTGTACACATAATACTAAAGACTGTACTCTAACCAAAACGTTTGGTCTTACTGAATTTGGATATTTTATGAAGAATTTATGACGTTTTTACCCAAAACCAATGTTTTAGACTAGTTTCGGGACTAGCCACAAACCCTATTTTCCACGGAGTGTGACTCCAAAAATACAACGGCCCACAAGATGAAATTTGTACCACAACTACTTGGATATGTTTCCTCAATTTCCTCCCAATTGCATGGTCTGGATCATTCTAGAAAAAACGTTATTGTGAATATGGTGAGATGACCTGTAAATAGCATACCTTAGAAAGCATCATCAAAAGAATTTATCCTCCCTTGAATTTCAGCCTTCTTTACTTCACCTTCCCTCTGAAATTCGGATTAGATATCCTTTGATTACTTTAGTCACTTGTAGATATTCAATATGCTCAAGTTTTATTAAAATGAGAGATCATTTCCTCTTATTTATACTTTCATGTACCTTCCTCAAGGGATTACCTTTTAACCATCTTAACCCACTTTCCTTATTTTAGGGTTAACCAACTTCTAATTTCTCCATTAACTTTATTATTTAAATCATTTATTTTTTATTCACTTTGACTTATAGTACACTCATCACTTCACTTTATTATTTACCTTCTAAAATCTCTTAAACCACTTTGACTACTTTGAACTTTTGGGGCTTCTAGATGACTCGTGAGGGTTCTCCAACTTCACATGGCCATAACTCTCTAACCGTGAGGATTTATGTGACATTCCACATACCACTAGAAATGGATTGACATGTACTATCCATATAGAATAGGATTTCCTGCAAATATATTAAAACGCATACCATTATCCATCAAACAAACTTGGGTCCATTACCCAAACCCGGGTTCTCCAACTTCTCATGGCCATAACTCTCTAACCGTGAGGAGTTATATGACGTTCCAAATACCACCGAAAATGGAATGAAATTAAATATACATATAGAATAGTATACCTTCAAATATATTAAAACTCATACCATTATACATGAAACAACCTTGGGTCCATTACCCAAACCTTTGTGCTACCGGAATTCTCTATCGGACTTTCTTCAAGGGTTGAAATCAATGAAAACAAACCCAATTAATCAACACCGAAGTCATGAAGTAAGACACCTAGCACACACATTAAGAGCCCACTTCATCATAGTCCACATCGGCAAGGACACATGGCGCAATCATATGATGACAAGTGTCAAGGTCTAGTTGGAATTTTAAGTATGTGTAAGTCATAAATCTAAGTGACACTTAGCAGCCACTCGGCCAGTGCCGCATTAACAGTGATGTTAGCAAGCTATGTCACTCTGGAAGTATGTACTTCAAGGATATCCAGTGTCTCCTACCAACAACCACCCAAAGCCCCAAAGGATGAAGTCACGAATTAACGTTTGGTCGTTGATCTAAGATCCTACAGAATATTTCTTGACCATCCGATCAAGTACAGTGGAAGGATAGAGAAAGCATGAATCATGAAGTAATGCTAACCATTGATCTAATTCAGGAGTTTTTTTTACTGTTGATCGAGCATAGTTGAAGGATAGCGTAAACGGAGGTGTTAACCAATAGCAAGCGGTCACTGCCATTCTATAATTTATTCGGTAGGTAAAACTACAGAGGTATTGAACTACTTCAAATTCCGAGTAGCCCAAAGTCTCGAAGTCACAAATAGCCAAATACCCAAAGAGCAGAAGCTCCTTTGTTCCAAATCCCATGGTTCTAGCTCCTGGACATGTGAAGGTTATTAAGCAGGGAAATGTTGATATGCACTCCGATAGAATTTGCCACGGAAGAGTTGGGGGACTACAAAGACCAGAGTCCCAAAAAACATCGAAGTTCTGAAGTGAACGAGAACCGTTCATCGTGCAAATAAAAATTATCGTCTGATATAATATACGCACTTCGGTGAAATGCACTCTGGAAGGTTGAATGATTACAGAGGATGGAAGTCCCAAAGGATGAAGTTACGAAGTAATGACAGTCATCCATCTCAACGTTCAATTAATATGTGACCATTGATCTTGATAAGTGATTAATCACTCATTTGGATTAGCACCTGGTCACCACCTATGGTTGTATGGAATAAGTGTCCTGAAGAGTTTATGTGTGAAATTTAACACACAGAATGAGAAATTTATCTCGGTCAAGAAGGAACATTAAACCATATAGGATCTGGACATTGTCCTCATTTATCTTAAGTAACTCAAGTAACTCAATACATGCTATGCATTAGAGAGATAATCAAAAAGCTTAGATTTGATCAACGAAAATTGATGTAACTTCCCCGGCCATCACTCCCACTATCGGGCAATGCTACTGTGTGGAAACATTCTCATACTTATATATATAACATGCATTAAATCAAATTAACACATTTAACTAAACAATATAGAGTAATCACAGGATTACTGCTAACATACAGAAATAATGGAATTAATAGTAATTCATAATTGCATCGGAATACATGATAATATTGTAAGCATCACAGACATGCATTTTAATTGAAATTAAACACATATTGATACTTATCTTTGAAACTGTAGTAACTCTACCAACTATGTGCAGACCTTCCATGAACCTCCCAACCTTATACCACGCTGCTCATCGCGCTCATTAGTGGGTCACCCCCGAGCTGGGACTAATCTCTAACCAAGGCAAGGGAATCCTAGACTAGGCTGAGGTTACAGGAAAACTTCACAAAGCAACCGGAAGGATTCTCTCTAGGAGCCTTCTTACACCCACTACTCATGGACTCTAATTCCCCACATGCCTATTCCACCCGAGAGTATACACCTTCACAATCACAGTCCATCGGTGCTTCACCTCCCTCTTTGGGTCTCAGCAACAGGCCGGATCAGGAATTCTCAGAGCTCTATAGTTGGTGTTAGACTCTCTCTAGGAAAAAACCACTTCCCAGTAGACTCTCTCACCTAGAGAGAGTTTCTCACATGCCTGACAACCTGCCTCTTCTACCACGGTCCTGACAACCCGCTTCTTCAACCAGTTTCAGCCCAATTCTCGCAAGGTAAGGATGAAAATAACTAAAACTGGTCAATTCCACTCGGGAAACACAGAAGGAAACAACCTAAAGACATTCCAGGTATGGACTCGACTCTGTAAGAGCAGATAGGCTGGGATCAAAAGACACAAAGGTGACACGGCTCAATCCATGGGTTTTCCACTGGTTTTCAGGGTGCATGACAGGGAATCCATGCAGAGGTCGAACACAGACTCCAAGGTTTAGACAGAGGGTGTATCATCTTCTCAAGAAAACATGGTAGGCTTCGGTTTTCAGAGCTGCGTGAGGCATACAGAGATCAAACACATCGACAACATAGTTCAGACAATGAACGAAGGAATGGAGGATGAACCCCCATCACGGCTCAATTCTTGGGTTAAATTGCATGTGCCTGGGCTGACACATGTCGCCCATGAAGTTTCACGCACTCCATCAAGTATGTGTTCCCTTTTTTGCACACATTGGAGCTACATTCGTTGCCTCTCCTAGAACTTAGGATAAAAATATGTTTGCCACATAGCTTTGGAATAATAATAAATTATTATTCCCAAGGACTTAAGCCCCTAAGATTAGCCCCTTTTTGAAACCTTACATCCCCCTTTCCCTTACCCACCTTGTGGAATCTTATTCCCCCATCACTCTTTCTTTGTGGTCGGTCTACACGCAACGATGTTTAATATTTATTAATGTTCTGCATAATTACATATACAAAGATAGGCTCCTGGCCTTTAACACTTAGGCTCTCTAGCCTAATAAACACATAATCCCACCATCTTATCAATACTCGGATCACCAGCCTGCAAAACATTATTTACAATTCATAAACATGATTACAACAAGGCTCATCCTAGGGGATATTACAATCCCTTCCCCTTATTTTTTCACTGTCCTCGGTGCAACTTTTACACAGCATCAGAAAGATCTTCAAAATCTTCAAAAATATGCAGGTATTGTACCCTCATAGCATCCTCATGTTCCCAAGTTGCATCCTCAGGACCGTACCAGGTCCACTGGACCTATACAATCCCTATGACTCGATTCCATAGTTGTTTTCTTTTCCGGTCCAATATGCGCACAAGATGCACTTGTAGGACACCTTATTGCTCCACCTGAATCACGTTCCAATCGATTACATGATTAGCATCAAGTATATATTTATTAAGAAATGAAACATGAAAAACATTATGTATAGTCATGGATGCAGGTAATGCAAGCATATATGCAACTGGCCTAATCCTTTCTAGGATTTCAAATGGCCCACAAAATCTGGCCGTGAACTTGGCGTATTTTCCCAGCTTCAGGGAACTTCTATTAGCTTTCACTTTCAGGAAAACATGCTCTCCCACTTTAAACTCTCTATGGGTTCTATTTTTATCAGCGTAACATTTCTTCATGTCTTGGGCAGCTTTCAAATTCTGCTTAATTTTTAACATTTGTTATTCCATTTCCTTGAGCAACTCTGGTACAACTACTGCCCTATCAGCTAGATTATCCCAACTTACTAGAGTATTGCACTTTCTGCCATAAAGTGCTTCAAATGGGCTCCTCTTCAATGATGCTTGATACCCATTGTTGTAGGCAAATTCTACCAAGTGTAGGTAGTCTTCCCATTTAGATGGTTTGTCCATCACATACATCCTTAACCTGTCTTCTATCATTTGATTCACTCGCTCTGTCTGCCCATCAGACTCGGGATGATAGGTTGTGCTAAAGTTCATATTCATTCCAAACCCCTTGAATAGCCCTTTCCAGAAATTTGAGGTACATTTGGGATCTCTGTAAGACACAATTGTCTTGGTAATTCCCTATAATTGTGCCACTTCCTTCATAAATATGTCGGCAACATCTATTGGCTTGTGAGTAGTCTTTAGTGGAATAAAATGGGCAGCTTTTGTAAGCTTTTCCACCACCACCATGATCGAATCATGTTGCTTATCGGTTCTGGGAAATCCTGTGATGAAATCCATTGTCACTACTTCCCACTTCCACTCAGGAATGGGTAAAGGATGCAGCAACCATGCTAGGTGCCTATGCTCAGCTTTAACCTTCTAACACTCCATACATCTAGTGATGTATTCAACAATATATTTCTTCATACTTGGCCAAAAGTAATGGCTCTTGACCGCTGCCACAGTTTTTTGATATCTAAGGTGCCTAGCATAAGGCACATTATGCATTTCATTCAAAATCATTAGTTTCAAGTCCTGCACATTAGGTACATAAATTTTGTTCTTGTACAGAAGTGTTTCGTCAGTTTCCAATTTATAATTTTCCACTTTCTGTGGCATCTCACCTTGTTGTAGCTTTGCTACCAAATCCCTATACTGGAAATCTATATTTGCAGCCTCTGAAATTCTTCCTTTAATATCAGTTCGGTACATGGTAATGGTTGTAGCATGTAATTCATGTACTCTCATGCTAAGTGCATCAACCACTTTATTCTCCTTCCCTTTGATATGCTTGATATCAAAATCGTACTCACAGAGAAACTCCAACCACCTAATCTATCTAGCATTCAAGGTTGGTTGATCAAACAAATACTTTAGACCGTTATGGTCTTTCCTCGGTTCGAACCTCCTTCCCATGAGGTAATGCCTCCACTTATTTAGAGCATGTACTATGGCTGCCAAATCCAAATCATGAGTTGCATAGTTCATTTTGTGCTCTTTCAAATTTCTAGATTCATAACAGATTATGAATCCATTCTGACTGAGGACTCCTCCCAGTCCTTCTTTGCATGCATCTGTGCACACCATGAAATATTCATTTGGGTCTGCAATCCTCAGGATTGGAGCACTAGTTAACAGTTGCTTCAATTGCTGGAAGATTCTCTCACATTCCTCTGTCCACTGAAATTTCTTCTCTTTCCTTTGCAAGGAAGTGATAGGGTGAGCTATCCTCAAGAACCCTGCAATAAACCTTTTGTAATAACCAGCTAGACCCATACAGGATATGACTTATGTCACATTCTTTGGCGCTGACCATTCTCTGATGGCCTCAATCTTCTCAGGATCTACAACTATCCCATCCTTCAAAATAATATTCCCCAAGTAATGGATCAGCTCCTGATAAAACGATCACTTTCTCAACTTGGCATATAGTTGGTGCTCTCTTAGCACCTGAAACACCATCCTCAAATGTTTTTCATGCTCTTCCTATGAATTGGAATATACCAGGATGTCATCCAAAAATACTATGAAAAACTTGTTCAGATAGTCTCTGAATACACCATTCATCAAGCACATAAAAATAGCAGGTGCATTCGACAGCCCAAACAGCACCACTGTGAACTCATAATGACTATACCTTGTTCTAAAGGTGGTCTTGCTGATGTCTTCATCCTTTATCCTTACCTGTTGATATCCTAACCTGAGGTCTATCTTCGAAAATATCTTCTCATCCTTCAACTAATCGAAGAGGTCATTAATCCTCAGCAAAGGATATTTGTTCTTTATAGTTACTTTGTTCAATTGTCTAGAATCAATACACAATCTCAGTGTCCCATCTTTCTTCTTCAAAAACAGGACTGGGGCACCCCAAGGTGACACACTTGTGCATATATACCCTTCTTCAGAAACTCTTCAAGACGCAATTGTAGTTCTTTCAACTCTGGCGTACTCATTCTGTAAGGAGCTTTTGACACTGGAGATGCTTCGGGAATCAAGTTTACAGAGAAGTCAATATCTCTCTTCATAGGTAGTCCAGGTACCTCCTGAAATACGTCTTCAAACTCCTTTAGTACCGCATGATTTCCAATATTTGATAATTTATCCTTAGGCTCTTCCTCCACATGGTCTACAAATAATTGACAGCCTTTCATGTAGCACTTCTTCAGTTGCATTGCTGAGATTTCTCTGATAGCAACAACTCTAGGAATTCCTTGGACTATTTTCTGATTTCCTTCCTCATCCAGGCAAGTGAATTCCTTCTTATGACAGTCCAAGATGGCATGGTGTTGGTCCAACCAGTCCATCCCAATTAGACAAACATAAGAACCTAAAGGAATAACATTCAATTTAGCCTTCGTGCTTAGTCCATTCATGTCCACTGGATAGGACTTAACCAACTCAGTGACTTTTCTCTTGGTTCCTATAGCCAACTACACTAACCAAGACTTTTCATGTTTTCTTCTCGATAATTGCAAACTTTCCACCACTCTAGGATCTATATAACTATGGTTCGCCCCTTAATCAATTAAAATAGTGAAGGGATGGTTATTGATCATACCTTCCACTTCAATCATGTGCGACTGATATTCATCTTGCTTATTGTCCAAGGCTGCGTAGATCCTTGGGATTCTACTACCCATGTCCTCCATTGTTTCAGCTTGCTGAACATTATGGACATCTCTCACTTTTCCATTTTTGTGGGGACAATCTATGTACTTTTGGTTCCCCTGACATCCCCAACACTAAATGGGCATCTGTCTTAGCCTTTGTTACCCTACGTCAGCCATTTTCAGCTCTCTAAACGATGTTTTTCCTTGAGGATTGTTTTTGAAAAAGGGTGGCTTAGTTCCTGTCTTCCTCTGATCCATTTGAAATTTCTTCTTGTCTTCCCAAGCCTTCCAGAAGGTAGGCTTCTCTCTTTGATACTCGTATAATCATTTCTCTCTTCTTATAGTTTCTTCCATAGTCTTAGGGTCATCATACTGAATCTTGTCCCCAATGGAAGGTGGCAGTCCACTCAGATACCTTTGAATCTTGACAGTCTCATCTTTGATGAATGGAACATACTTCAGCAATTCCAAAAAACTTCGTTCATATTCATCAATGGTCATGCTGCCCAACTTGAGTTCAAAGAAATCTTTCATCTTTCTGTCATAGTATATTTTAGTCAAGTATTTATTCTAGAAATTCCTCTTAAATTCTTTCCAAGTGATATCTTTCTCTCTAATGTGTTGCACCTGCACAAGTTGATCCCACCACATGGATTCTTTTCCTTTCAGTTGATACATCGCAATTCTTCCTTCTGCATGAGAGGAATAATTCTATAGTTGGAAATATTTCCTCATGCCAAGCAACCATGTTTTGACATCTTCCTCCTTCTTATGTTCTCCATCAAACGTAGGAGGCTTAATCTTGTTCATTTCACCCTTCAGTTCATCCACTCCAGATCTCTTGTTATTTCTCGTAGGATATGGGCTTGAACTACTGTGTTCCCTCCTCTTGGAGAAACCTTGGGAGTGATGATGGTGTCTACCAATACTCCTTGATATTCTTCCCTTAGAAGTCTGGTGACTCCCTATTTTTTTCGATTCTCTCTCCTTGTCCAACTTCTTTTCTATTCTCTCCAAACTCATCATCAACTTTAAGTTGAATTCTCCTTATTGTTCCTTAGCTTTCATGAGCTTTTTGTTATTTTCTCAGTGAGTTTGGGCATATTTCTTCAATCTTTCAATGCTTTTCATCATATGCCCTTCCTTATCTAACTCTTCTCCGTGCCCATTGGAGTTTGATCCTTCAACTCCCAAATGGATGTCCATCCCTTTTATTTCATTCTCTAAACTTGAATAATTATGTGTCTCTTCCATTTATTTGCACTCAATGGAAACTCTATTCAATTCTGGAACTCATTACACTTTTTCAAACACAATGTGCAAACAACTAGAATTTGTCAGGCCATTATTCCTTAACAAATCCCACGGTATTCATAAACAAATCTGATTCAAGAAAGCGTTCAGCTTTCATTCTCTGTGATTCTCATTCAATCAAGAATCCCCATAGATTTCTTCTTTCGGAGCTCTTCTCTACTGAGTTTTCAGGCACTAGCCCCTTTCTCTCAGTTCCCAACCCACACGACCACGGGTTGCGACCAGGTGCTAGATCGATAGGTGCTTAACCAAGACTTCAAGTTCTGAAGTCTTCATAATACTTCAAAACAAACTCTCAGAGTTATGAATTAACAAACTCATGAAGTAGAGTGGATCCACAGTCCACGTCTACCCAGCATCCAATGACTGACACTCGTTGTGGAACCTCAGGCATCTAAGTTCTGGCACTTTGGAAGATTTCACATCTACACACCCCAAACCATTAATCTCCGAACAATCCCACGTCACCTTAGGTGACATTATTACATCACATCACTTAATGTTTTCCAATTGCGGGGGCATGCAATGGTGATTTGGAGTAACCCACCTTTCATCCCGCAATTCTTTTGACGCTGACACATAACCCCTTAGTGAAACCACGGTTTGGATTGTGGGACTGCCTTGGATAATTAACTTTCATGCAACTTGGGTCCCCGCAATGCCTTATGGCCATTGATCTTGATGTATCGTGATCAATGCCATTGTGGGTCCTCCTACCTTTAACTATGTTATGTAACCTCATGCCCCACTAACCATGCTCACACAGGATGCCACATGGCGGAATACTAGTGACTGATACATGGCCCATTCAAATGGGTGACACTCGTCACATTCCAAATTCCATTTCAATCTTCCACTGTTCGGAATCCACTTACACTTGGCACACAACCCATGTGTCCACGTCACCTCTAGGTGATGTCATCATGACTCACCACTTCGGCTCTTCAGGCTTCGGGAGTTTCAACTCCTCTACACTTGTTTTTTCACGGAGCGCTTTCTCCCAGAGTTCACGATCTACCGATGCATTTCCTTCACAATCGGACGATTGTGATCTACTTTGGGACTTCGGGATTTTGTCACACTCCACACTTGAAATCCTTCGAAGTGATTTTCCTTTGCTTACCTGGAAATAGATCTAACAGTCGAGCTCTTCTCCCTAGATCTACGATGTAGATCCACTTTGGGGCTTTGAAGCTTCAGGCTTCGACCTTTGTATTATTCTACATCAACTTCACCGAAGTCGGGAAGTTCGAAGGGCTTCTAGGTTAACCCTTTTTCTCTTTCTCCAGATCTAACAGTCGTAAGGGTTTTCCTTTTCTTCCGAATAGATCCTACGATTCACACTACTCTACGGTCCAACACCACTTCTATCATGGTTTTACGATATGATTCTCCTCCTGAGCTTCTTAACACGGCCAAGGTAACCTCTTGGTACTCAGGAACATTCTGAGGTTTGAAATTGATTCCATCCGAACACCATTTGCACTCAAAAACTTGGATCCAAGGACCACTTATCCGGCCCATCCAAGCTCAGATTTGAAACTATGGATCTGATACCATATTGTAACATCCCCAACCATCACTCCCACTGTTGGGCAATGCTACTACGCGGAGACATTCTCATACTTATATATATAACATGCATTAAATCAAATTAACACATTTAATTAAACAATAGAGAGTAATCACAGGATTACTTCTAACATACAAAAATAATGGAATTAACAGTAATTCATAATTGCATCGGAATACATGATAATATTGCAAGCATCATAGACATGCATTTTAATTGAAATTAAACACATATTGATACTTATCTTTTAAACTTTAGTAACTCCACCAACTACGTGTAGACCTTCCATGAACCTCCCAACCTTAGACCATGTTGCTCATCATGCTCAGTAGTGGGTCAGCCTCGAGTTGGAACTAAGCTCCACCCAAGGCAAGAGAATCCTAGACTAGGCTGAGGTTACAGGAAAACTGCACAGAGCAACCAGAAGGATTCTCTCTAGGAGCCTTCTTATGCCCACTACTCACAGAATCTCATTCCCCACATGCTTGTTCCACCCAGGAGTATACACCTTCACAAGCACATTCCATCGGTGCTTCACCTCCTTCTCTGGGTCTCAACAACAGGCCAGATCAAGAATTCTCAGAGCTCTATAGCTGGTGCTGGACTCTCTCTGGGAGAAAACTACTTCCCAGCAGACTCTCTCACCTAGAGAGAGTTTCTCACAAGCCTGACAACTTGCCTCTTCTACCACAGGCCTGAAAACCCACTTCTTCAACCAGTTTCATCCCAATTCCCACAAGGTGATGATTACAGCAACATCAACTGGTTAATTCCACTCAGGAAACACAGAAGGCAGCAACCCAAAGATAGTTCAGGTACATACTTGACTCTTCAAGAGTAGATAGTCTAGGCTCATAGGACACATAGGTGACATGGCTCAATCCACAGGTTTGCCACTGGTTTTCAGGGTGCATGACAGGGAATCCACGTAGAGGTCGAACACAAACTCCATGGTTCAGACAGAGGGTGTATTGGCTTCTCAAGAAAACATCACAAGCTTCAGGTTTCAGAGTTGTGTCAGCCATACAGAGATCAGACGCATCAGCAACACAGTTCAGACAACAGACGACAGAATAGAGGATGAACCCCCATCACGGCTCAATTCTTGGGTTAAATTGCATGTTCCTGGGCCGACACATGTCTCCCATGAAGCTGCATGCACTCCATCAAGTATGCGTTCCCTTTTTTTCACAAGTTGGAGTTGCATGTGTTGCCTCTCCCAGAACTTAGGATAAAAAGATGTTTGTCGCACAGCTTTGGAATAATAATAAATTATTATTCCCAAGGAATTAAGCCCCTATGATTATCCCCTTTTTCCAACCTTTCATCCCCCTTTCCCTTACCCACCTTGTGGAAGCTTAGTCCCCCATGACTTTTTCTTTGTGGTCGGTCTGCACGCAGTGATGTTTAATATTTATTAATGTTATGCATAATTACATATACAAAAACAGGCTCCTGGCCTTTAACACTTTGGCTCTCCGACCTAATAAAAACATAAGCCCACCATCTTATCAATACTCGGCTCATCGGCCTACAAAACATGATTTACAATTCATAAACATGATTACAACAGGGCTCATCCTTGGGGATATTAAAATTGAGAATGAAATAAAGAGTCATGGGATCAACTTAAAAAAGAAATCAATCCATATCAGTGATCGATTTATGAAAATCACTCTAACTAATTTGAAAATCCTTCATGATAATGTTTGAATAATAATGAAGAAAAACAAATGTTAGTATTTTTAATCTAAATGAAGAGGTGTGATGGTCCAAACAAAGGGACACAATGCTTCATATATCACACCAATTGGGAGACTATATAAGCAAGGAAGAACAGTGAAGAAGAAGTGTCTCTATAGTCCAGATCAGAAGATCAAAATAGAACAAGAGTCCAAGAAGAATAATTGATGATTCTTATGGAGTGAGGGTGGAAGGGAGGAGCACAGAAGGATTCATATCCTTTACTAAGTAAAGTTTAATTTAAGGGAGTTGGTGCTTCCTGGGGTTGGTTCTCTAAAGACAAGGGAGTTGGTTCTTCCTAGGGTTGGTTCCCTAAAGACAAGGGAGTTGGTGTTTCCTAGGGTTGGTTCCCTAAAGATAAGGGAGTTGGTGCTTCCTAGAGTTGGTTCCCTAAATACAAGGGAGTTGGTGCTTCCTAGGGTTGGTGCCCTAAAAGACAAGGGAGTTGGTGCTTCCTAGGGTTGGTTCCCTCAAGAAGGGGATTTGTGTCTCATAGAGTTGGTTCTCTAAAAAGGATTGGTGTCCTTCACTATTCTTCATAAAAACCTTGTAATTCCCATTAATTATATTTATATAATTTATTTACATACAATTCCATTTTTGATCTATTGTGGTAATTAAAAAAATACAAAAGTAATTGCTAATTGTTGAAAAAGGGNCAGTATTCCAACACTTTTAAGTATTGATTCTAACTATAATCCTCTATGGCTAGATGATGACCTTGTTTTATCTAATAGTTGCAAAAGAAGCTATGAAGACCTAATTAAGAATTTGTTTGGTACTAAGTTGGTCAAGCTTTGCATCTCTCAAGACCTAATAATTTGCAATGGAGTAATTGTTATTGGATATATCAGTGAATGCGGACATAAACTGATCTCCCTAGATCCACCTAGATCTAGAACAAAACAAGACAGGACATGACACTTTCCCTAAGCTCTAATCACTGAATCTACCATCAAAGAAAGGATGATTAACATAACTTTGAATATCGCTTCCTTATGTCTTTGTTGTCCCTGCTTCACTCCTGTGCTCTTGTGCTATTGATCCTGCAATGGAACACAAACCAACCAAAGTGAAAGCAATAATAATATATTCAATGAAGACTTATACATGTGATCAAGGAATCATGTAATAAAATGAGAATGATTTTATGGGAAAGAAACATGCCACTGTATTTGTTGTCATAGGGGAAGACCCAAGGTTCAACACTACAACAATGCACCAACAAAGCCCTAACTACCGGCCCTTTCGACAACACCTGCGAAGCATATGAAGTCTCACTCGAGGTAGAGACAGGGGTGGTTGAAAGACTCAGGTGTCTGCAACCTTAGTTGGGACACATATCTATAATTGTACTACTTAGTAAAGCACTTAGAACCATCAGTTCCTCAATATATAATCATTAATCACTTCGCTGATAAAGCAGGGCTTCGCAGAATTCACACTGTTATAACATACTTAAGCACCTAGCATCAATAGATAGGTCATATCTAGTAGATCAAGCACTAAGCACATTCATATGGATCAGATCTAGTGTTCTCGCATATCATTAGCACTAATCATAAGCAGATCTATCTAATCATATTAAAGCACTTAGCAAAAGAAGACCTAAACACATTAAGAAAAGCACAAAGCAAGACAACACAACGTTTACATGGTTCACCCCCACCCTGGGGCTACATCCACGAACTCTTCTTCTTTATTGTATTTATTCAATTGGTTACAAGCACAAAGCCATCAAAACCCTTACTCCACACAGGAAAAAAGATCTGCGTAGCCCGCTAGATCCTTCTTCCTTGTGTTACAGCACTAAGCCCTCCAAAATATGCTACAAGGACCTGCACTTAGCTCTGCAAGTCTCTTACAGTCATGCAAAAATCACTTACAGACTCTACTCGTACTTAGCATAAATTCACATCACATAGATGCACTATTCGACTTCTTCTTGCATTGCCTATCCTTCTATTTATACATACAAAATAGGCCTAAACATGGGTAAAACCCATGGGCTGACATCCCATTCCCGTTACATATTCCCAAAAACCCAAAAAGGATCCAAAAGTGGGTCGAGATCCCATGATCTCCACTTCGTCTTGTGCTCCTCCTTCGACAAGTTGTCAAAGTCCCAAAATAGGTCACTATGACCAAGAATCTCCCAAAACTTGGTCAAGGGCCAACAGGCCGCCAACACTCACCTGTGACTCATCCTGAGTCACTCTGATCTGACCAGTTCTGGTTCGAAGGCCTTGATCTTGGCTTGAGCTGCTTTGACCTACTACTGTGTGACGTCCTCTTGCTTGTTGAACTCTTGGATCACTGTGTCATTTACTGGCCCTTCTAGGCATTGTTCTGTTGTAATGATAACATGTTCTAGCTCTGCTCCTCGACTTTCAACCTCTGCAACTAACTGGAATGCCTTATCTTGTATTGGTTGAAGTCATTGAGTAACTTCCATCACTCTACTTTTGAATCATATGGATCTATTGTTGGGCAGTGTGTTTCTCCTGAGACCTCTTCATTCTGTCTATATATGACAGAGCTTTCAGCTGCGCCTGTAGTGTGTCTGCATGCTACTTTTCTTCCTAGAGCTGCAATTCCAATGCTTATAACTCTGGATTTTCGGTGAGGTTATCATATGTCTGGGCACTCCAGTTACTCAACTTCTTGCACTCCAAGGCAATATCTTTTTAGTCTGTCAACTACGCTATGGGCAATTCCTTCCCTTAGGTCTCTTACATCTTGAGGGGTCTCGGGCATAGTGCGGAGCTCCAAGTCTACTACGCGTTGTTGGAGTTGTTGGATTACCTATTCAAGTTGTGCCACATGTTGTGGAACTTGTTCTTTGGCCTTTACTTCGAAAACTGTCACAGAGCGAAGTGCTCTAGTGACCCTTTCCTTTACTTTGAGTTTCTCGGTGAGAAATTGTTCCTTGCTTTGCTGTAACTGTGATTTTTCTTCATCCCACTTCATTTTCAAAGAAAGATTTTCCCATTCTGAAGCACTACATTTCTCCTCAAGGTATTTTTGTACTTGCGCTAAATCCTGGGTGGATTGTGTTGTCTCTTCCTGAGCTCATCGAAGGTGAGATTCAACTATATCAGTGATGCGGTGTAGTTGAGCTGGCTCATCACCTATTTTTGTTGTTCCTGCTGATAGAGGCGTAGTAGAAACTGCGCGGCTGCACTGTAATGCCTACTGCACCCCTTGGAGATCATCCTTAATTTGACTAAACACCTCCTCCTGCTTAGATTCTTGCTTCTCTACTATCTCCAGTGAATCATCGTTCAGTGCTACGACGATGAAGTTGAAGTCGTCCGAGGTGAGGGTGATCTCAAATTTGGCCCTGGTTTCTTTCACTTTCTTTCGGGATGAAGGTTTCGGTAAGGAAACCTTCCTTTTCTTTGAGGGGTCCTCCTCATCTCTAGGTGGTGTAACCTCACCTTTATTCTGTTCAACTTCTGTGCCATCTATCTCTCCATCGTCTCCTCCTTGCTCTGTTGAGATGGAAGCGGTCTTCACAGATGCATTGTCTAAATCATGGACCTCTTCATTCTTCTTTATCTTTCTAGGTCCGGGTGTATCCTACGTTGTTTTTGGGCTGTCAACATTGGAAATCTTCATAGGGTCCACTAGAACAAGGAGGTCCACCGACCACTCCTTGGTAATATCTTCCAAGTCATCCTCCGTCAACTTGTAGTATGATTGCAGCTGTCGTTTATGTCCATCTACGCGCGTTGTGATGTAAATAATTTGGCGGTTCACGTTGAACTTCATTAAAGGTCTAAAACGGTGGAGAGTGTTTGGGGTTATACGTGGCTCAGACTGGATGGTTGTCTTCAACTGGTTTTAATATGTGTGTAACATGACATTCAACTGCCATTGCTTGTTTATGTCGCTAGAGTACCATAGCGTACTGAACTTTGCAACAAGAGGTTCAAAGGGCTCGATGTCCAAGAAGGTCACACCTTATGGCATCTCCCATGCGATGAAAGAGATTAGTATAAGAAGCCATTGAAGTGCAATTTGTATTCATGATCTTGTGCTTCCTTACAGTCCAGTTCCAACTGGTTCATGAGGTACCTCGCCCAATTCATTTTTAGGCCCTCCGCGCACTTCCTTGCGAGGTCGGCTACAAAACCAGTGACTTGGGTGGGTCAATTCTTTTGCACCAACTTTCCTGCGATCAATTGACAGGAAAGGCACACTGTGCCACTCTGGATAGAGGCTACCTTATAACCTCGTGTTCCCTTCTCAACATCTCCATAGGTGTCTTTAATCTTCTATGCAAGAGCGCAATCCATGGATTTTCTAGGGTAGAAATCCTATGGGTCAGGGCCTTCCATGCTTAGCCCTGTGATCCGATTGATCAACGTTGGATCCACTGTGATACAGCAGTTTAACCATAAATATCCACCATGGTAGTAGGAAAATAGTAGTTTGACACATGCGTTCACTTCTTGGTGCCTTCCGAAGTGAGGAATCTTCATGACATTGAGTAGTTTGGACTATGTGAGGTTCATGGTCCATGACTGGGGAACGATATTCGAGTTCTTTCCTTTGGTCCTGGTCAGATACTTATGTGGGGCGATCATGTTATATACCTTCATGTCGCCGAGGTTGAAGTCACTAAACTTCAATGTTGTGATCTTATCTTGGTCTGTGCATACCCCTTTTGGGAGGTACAGAGTGACCAAAGCGTACTCAAACTCTCTGGGCACACTGTCTCAATTTATTGTGCCACTCAGGGGTGGTAGATAGGCAGGTAAAATACTTGGAATCATCTTGGCATTTGCATGATCGTCTCTGTTCTTAGTTCACTTTTCATCTACTAGCCAGGATGGACTGACTTGAGTAGTGGATAAAGAGGTCTACATTCCTCTCATCAAAGATGCTTGTACACCTATAGACACTCCTCTCCCCGACATGACTCTTCCACTCATTAAGTCGAGGAGAACTCCCATTACTGATTCTTCAACTACGGTGAGCTCGTCGAACATACGCACTCAGGATTAAAATTATCGGGGTCACAATGAACTTAGATACATCACTAGAACAAACAGCAATAGTGAAATTATCACTGTATAGAATTCACTTAGTCTGTAGGCTTCAAATTCTCAGTTAGCAAAAGTGTTCTTGGTGCATGGCACGATGAGATAAATAGGTAACTTGACAATGATTCTCTTGCAATGGTTATGAGCCTCATTAAATCTTGTTTTGCCCATTATGGTGTGGTCCAACGGTCTGGTGTCGAGTTTTAAATTCTTTTCGACCCTTTTGGAGCGGGATTCAAACAGATATATCATCCCCAACAGTTATATTGCTTCGCCCTGGCGAAGTACCATGTGTCATTGTTCTGATATCCCGACGAAAATTCCAATTCTGCAAATTTTCTTTCTGCGAAGTTCCCTCTAGAATCTTCTGTAAATTTTCAATCTTAGCCCTCTTCTTACTTAGCTTTCTAGCCTTCTTTCCAGTGAGCTTCGGCTCGGTATGTCTTTTTCCAGTCTGATTCTTATCTTCGTTTAACATAGTCACTGCACGTTGTTGAGATTCTTTCCTAGGATTTAGGGGTAATACATTTTCTTTATCTGAAGTAAGTACTTCAATCTTCTATGGGTCTCCTAGTGTTCTTGTAGCTTCAACATCAGGGTCTCTAGTGTCAAATAGCTTCGATATGTTGTCTTGTTCTTCAATCAATTGTGCGATCTTTCTAGTCATGAAATCTTTTAATTCTTGTTTTGTCTGCTCCAAAACCTCTTCTTCTTCCTTTCATCTGGCTTAAGCTCTGTCAATCCAAGGTTTTCCTGTTAACATGGTAAATGGGGCATTTTCCTCAATAAATTGAATAATCTCAAAATCTTCCTCTGTCGAAGTTCCATTGACGGTCATAGGTATATGAGCGAGCCTTCCACACAGGTTTACCAGTTTTCCTCTAAATAACCCTAGTCCTCCTAATGAAGGAATCATAGCAGGCCTTCCTATAGCTTCCCAAGTTCTCTCTGTCATGATATTCACCTGTGTTTCCTCATCTAGAACACAGTCAATGTCGAAGTCTCCTATTCTTTCTTCAAGGCGTTCCTTGTCTATAAAGATCTCTGATAATCTAATATGTCAGTGGTCATTCAAGGTTTCTCTCATCTGTAGCAATATTTTCTCTGATTCTTCCTGGGGTTTTGCCTTAGGGTTTTCTTGATTCAGATTCATTCCTTCAAGCTTAGCAATCATTTTGGGGCAATCCAACACTTCATGGTCCATAGCTTTGCAAAAAAGACAACTAGGTCTTCTCCTAGGGCATTCTTTAGCAAGATGTCTCGGTTTTCTGGAACCGTAAAAGAGGGTTAATCCTCTCTTTGTTTTAAATGATCCCCAGCCTCTTCTGTACTACACACTAGGATCATGGTAGCTAACCTACAACAAATTATTTCTAGGATCCTGCATCCACTCGTTAGTCCAAACATTCTTTCTATGCATAGGTATAACATATCGTTCACTATTCTTATCAGATCTATTCATATCAATTCTTCTTTCATCCATTAATACCCTAGTTTTCAAACTAGGACAAACTCTCTTAAACATACCTAGATCCATACTCTAGAAACAAAAATTTCCACTTATCTTACTTCTACAGAGAACCAAGCTTCCAGATCTAAAACTTTTAACTATTCTTACCTTTATCAGAGCACAGAGCTTGCATATCTTACCACTTTTTATCGTAAATTCTCACTTTTACCTTTCTTAGAGCACAAAGATTTCAGATCTTGCTTCTTTTCTTCAGATCCAACCTCCTTTCTTCAGATCTAGTTTCCTTCTTTAGCACAGATATTTATAAATCGAGTAGGACACTGCGCGCTAGGGCACATATCTATGCACAGAGCTTCTTCTTCCTCAGTTCTCAGCAATCACAGTTTCAGGTCCCGACAATGGAACCATTTGTTGGAAGAAGGGCATACCCAGGGTTCAACGCTACAACAGTGCACCAACAAAGCCCTAACTATCGTCCCTTTCAGTAACACCTATGAAGCAAATGAAGTCTCGCCCAAGGTAGAGGCAGGGGTGGTTGCAAGACTCAGGTGTCTGCAACCTTAGTTGGGACACAGATCTATGATTCTACTACTTAGTAAAGCACTTAGCACCGCCAGTTCCTCAATATATAATCATTAATCACTTCGCTGATAAAGTAGGGCTTCGCAGCATTCACACTGTTATAACTTACTTAAGCACTTAGCATCAATAGATAGGTCAGATCTAGGAAATCAAGCACTAATAACATTCATATGGATCAGATCTAATGTTCTCACATATCATTAGCACTAAGCATAAGTAGATCTATCTAATAATATTAAAGAACTTAGCAAAAGAATACCTAAACACATTAAGACAAGCACAAAGAAAGACAACACAGCATTTACGTGGTTCACCCCTACCCTAGGGCTACGTCCACTAACTCTTCTTCTTTATTGTCTTCAGTCAATCGATTACAAGCACAAATCCATCAAAACCCTTACTCCTCACAGGAAAGAAGATCTACACAGCTTGCTAGATCCTTCTTTATTGCGTTACAGCACTAAGCCCTCCACAATCTGCTACAAGGACCTGCACTTAGCTCTACAAATCTCTTACAGTCATGCACAAAGCACTTACAGACTCTACTCACACTTAGAATACATTCACATTGTTGAAATAATGTAACTGCGAAGAGCATTCTTATTATTTTGTTATTGGATTAAATCCCCATTGTGGATTAATCATGTCATTATTATTATTTTTATTATTAGGTTAATCCCCATTGAGGATTAACTAAGTTGGTAATTGTA
>ML786772.1:1189533-1200445 GCA_009831015.1 Picea engelmannii | reverse complement strand
TGGGTTTTCTTCCCCTAGAGGGTTTCCCAGGATAAATGTTGTGTCTATTGTGGATGTGTATTTCTCAGTGATCTTGTGGTTATTATGCTCTTGTCTTTATGAAATGCAAAGAACTATAATATCAGCATAAAACATTAACACACATCACATAGATGCACTATTCAACTTCTTCTTACATCTCCTATCCTTCTATTTATACATACAAAATAGGCCTAAACATGGGTAAAACCCATGGGCCGACATCCCATTCCTGTTACATATTCCCAAAAACCCAAAAAGGATCCAAAAGTGGGCCAAGATCCCTTGATCTCCACTTCATCTTGCACTCCTCCTTCGACAGGCTGTCAAAGTCCCAAAATAGGTCACTATGACCAAGAATCTCCCAAAACTTGGTCAAGGGCCAACAGTATTATATTAAGAGAAAGTGGAAGATACAACCAAAAAACCTTGATGTCGCTAAGTTCCCTTTCGATGGCCCTTTCTCTTGACACACACACTTGCTCCAAGCTTTCATGAATATGATCCACAATAACTTGATAAGATGATATGAAGCCTTCAAGCATCTGATGTAGAGTACCTCACACAATTCACAGCCTATTCAACCTTAATCATTCCTTACTTTCTCTTTCTTACTTAATGCTTAACCTTTTCCATGAGAAATCCAACATTATATAGGATAAAGAGAGATGGTTAAAGAGATCAAGGTGATCCCACGAAATCAGAGAGGCGGGTAGGATCTCAACCACATGGATGCCACCTCATATTCTAGAAGATTCCTTCTAGAACTTTCGTGAACTTCTTCCTTTTTCTCAGTTTTAGAACGTCGCCGCACCCTGTCTATATAGCAGCCTGCGGAAACCCCGCAGGATAGGTTTAGAAAATCCTACAGAAATCAGCATTTCCACACTATATAATACTACTAGCCTACGATGTCCTTCTAAAAGAAAGCCTTGTAGAGCAGGAAACTAGTTACTTTTCTTATGGGAAAGATCCTTTTGAGAGGTTGAATATATGCTTGTAGACACATCACCAGGGTGACCAAAATAATGTGTAATAGAATGCCCCCCAAAGTATGAGGTTGGAATTTGTGACAGCCGAAATACTTTTTAGAATGTGTGTGTGTTAGAAGCAAGGAGCCCACCAATCAGGAACCTACAAACAACCAAGCATCTGCTCAATATTATACCATTTCTGAGGTAGGCATTCCCATGCTCAGACTACAAATGATTTAAACCATAAATATCAGTCATGGACACCAATCATACACTGTGGATCCATGTCACCAAGATTCTACATAGCCACCAGGAATACACTGTGGATCTATGCTCTAGAAAACTCAAATTCGGACATAGCCACGAGACATACAAAGTGGATCTATGTGTCAATACAAATCATAAATATTCCATTGCAACCTGGACCAAAATGATGATATCTAGGGTCTTCAATCCCTTTGTCTGTAAGTATGAATCTAGCCATGCGATTACAGGTGTTGAAGTCGAACATGGTAGAAACCACTTGATTATCGGTCATTAATGAAAATTGTTAACAAGTGCAAGGGAAATCACCATTGATGTCAATGACTCCCAAGGTACATTAGTACAATCCACCGAATGAAAATAAATGAGCTGAAGTTGAACACTCGATATAATCTCTCGATCAGGGACCAATGATGTGAATCCACTATCAAAAGTGAAGGAACCTGCCATTGAGGCATGTAGGCTCTAAGGTACTAAATGATTTCTAAGTCTTATTCCCGGTTGATGAGTTGAATTCGACAAGAAAAGACTCGTCACAGGAGGGCCTTGATGTATCCCCCATCAATGATGAAAAATAGGTAACATATTTAGGGTATATCAAAGTATGAAAATGATTTGAAACTAACACAGGGAAGGCCGACATGGTAAGAATTGATAACTGTAGATGGTTGACTCAATAGAATTCTTGTGCAAGGTTGGACTTCTCTTGAACATATGAACGGCACGACAATGGTATTGGTAGCATTGACTCAAAGATGACCCAAGATATGAACTTGCAGAAGGTCAGACGAGAGACAAATGAATTTTCCAACCTGGGTTCAATGACGAAGGGGGTGTCATGTTCAAGAGCAACTATTACTGCAACTAAACACAAATATAGAGACGCATTTCTTTCCCAAATTTTCCCCCACCATTTTTGGCGAGTACCTCTTTATTTTTACACAAGCTTGAGGAGGATAACATATGATTGTTGATGTAAGCTCATCCTTTGGACGAGTCCCTCAGAGTATGTTTAACGAACCCTAAAAAGGAGTGGTTCGGTCCCATATGGGTCTTTCGATGTTTATTTAATGAGTCCAAAGATAGAAATCTCGGGGTTTTTCATGTTTTAAAGAGTTTGAAAAACACTTAAAGAGAACTCTCTTAGTTCCTTTTTTGTAAAGTAGTTCGATGAGACCGAAAAAGTGATAAACTATCGCCCATAAAACACTTTCTTCAAATACTTTTACGAGCGTGAAAAGAACAAGGTTGCTCATCAATATTTTTCGTTTTTATGGAGAGTGAAAAGAGATTAAAGGATACTCCATGAGTTTCGTTATTTTTGTGTTGCCATGATGAGTATTAAAAGATGACAAAAGTATACTCCATTGTGTTCTCATCAATTTTCGAGCACGAGAACAAACAAAGACTAGGCTCAAGGTTTTTCTGAAAAACCTTAAAAAGTACTTGTACATGTGACAAATAGAAAAACAAATCAAGAAAAATATTTGTATTTCATTGTTCAGGATCCTAGTTCTTTCATCTGCGAGAAAACAAAACACTCACGAGACCATTAGACCTTTAGGTTTTGGAGAAAATGCATAAAATAATATGAAATATTAATAGAAAAAGTAAAAAATGAAATAAATATAGGTAAAATCTCGTTTTTACTATTTCATTTGCATTTTGCCCAAAACTTGCCTAGAAACCCTATTTTTACCTCAGACTTTGGCTGTCGATTGTGGGAGGTACGAGCAACCATTCAATGAATGGCTTCCATCAAAATGGTAATCTCCTTGTCCTCTTTCTTTTCAATGGATTAAATTTCATTTTTATTGGTGTAAAATCGATTTTTGAGTTGAATTTTAGGCCGGTAGGTGCACACAGGGGCTGTCACAGGTGACCTATGTCAGGACCTGTAGAAACCATGGGTTTCCACAACTAGATTTTGGTTCACTTGTAGAAACCCCGCACTATGTGTAATACTCCACCTATGGCAGTCGAAAATCAATTTTTCTTCATACGCGTTTAGCCAATAAAAACTTTTCAAAGCAGCAAATGAGGATGCTAATTTCTCTTTACTGTCCCAATGTAGGTTTTTGATCATCAAAATGCTGGAGTGGAGGGAGAGGGAACACCAATATGATTATTTTATTTCCTTGAATGACCAGGGTACCGTAAATGCCCTCCAACAGTGTGGGTTACTGAAGTTCTTTGAAATCAAGGGCATGAGGGCCCAACTGAGGTTGGTAGAGTACCTAGTCCACATGTGGGATGTGGACCAACATGTGTTTCATGTGGGTTCCCATGCACTGTCCTTAGATATTGAGGATATCTATTTCTTGACAAGGTTATCCCATTGTGTATCTCATGTGACTTTGACAGGAGGCAGAGGTGGTGGTCTACCAATGAGTGAATATCTTCATCGATATTGTGATCCCGAGGCAGAGAGACGCAAGGGAAAAGTTTCCATCAGGGGTGTCTAGGATTTACCCCTCTGGACTATTATTTTTACCATTGCACGTATGGTAGGGAGTTCATCTCCTCACATGGCCCTCCAAATCTACTTTCAATATGCAGTGGAGTGCATGGAGCCTCGGGTTTTTAACTGGAGTGACGAAGTTCTTCGTAGCATGAAGACACAGCTGACAAAATGCAAGAAAGGGGACTTGAAACAATTTGGATATGGGTCTATCTTAGTGTATTTCTTCCTAGAGAGGGTCCCCCATTTATGTTTACAGGTAGAGTGGGGAATAACAGCTCCATGAGACCCAAGGATGAAGAGGTGGTGCGACCTCATGGCCCGACATGTGGTCAGCCCCATCGTGAAGTATAACGATGTATTTTTTGACTGGTTAAGGCCTCAACTTCTTATGGTAGATGATTATGCATATGTTGGGTTGGATTTCAGAGGTGACCCCAACTTGGTTCTACCCGAGGGCTTTTAGTGGGGAGATCTAGGTAAGAAATACATTTTGTTTTTATGATGTTTTTGTGAATTTTGAAATATAAAATGTTTTTTATGTTTTCAATCCAATGACTAATCAAAAAATTTTGACAACGTAGATGTAGGGCCACACCGACCTCCGGGTACATCCCTTATTCAGAGATGATGGGAAGAAGCTGTGGTAGCGGGATGGGATATCGGTGACTATGAGGCGGTCGAACAGAACCTAGAGGGATTGACAACAGATATCCCGGACATCACCATCGATGATATTCTGAGGCGTTATCAGTGCCATATTGTGGGCATATCTAGTTCACTTAGTCAACTACTTCGTAGGGTAGCACTGGCAGTAGTGTTCTACCATGAGCAACATCCTTGATGCTATTTTGTATATGAATCCAAGTGCTTCTCATTTTGATATTTTTGGTCTTTGGATGAAAACACTTTTTTTTTGTAAAACACTTTTATCGTTATATATATACATGAGGCTTATACCGGCTTACTTGATTTAATGTGAATTGTGGTTGGATTTACATGTGTCTCAAATGTCTTTCTAACACATAATTAGCTAATGCATCTATTAATGTATTTAGACATCTAGGAATATGTTGATATTCAATGTAATCAAAGTAACGTTCCAAGAGGCGAATTCGTAGATATACCCGTAACAAAGTAGGACTTCGGATAGCATAGACATTACTTAACTGTAGTACCACTAACTGCAAATCAAGGCGTACAACAAGGTGATGGATTCCAAGTGAAATAGTGTTGGTCAATAATTTGATGACTGCACTATATTCCGCGATATTATTAGTTGCACGATCGAGGCAGACACCATGTGGACTGATTAACGTGTTCGTAGGTGCATAGATTTCACAAGCAGTGGATGCTAAGTTCTGAGTACTACGAATAGTACCATCAGTGAAGCCAATCTAGGTTAGCGAAGGCATCGACATCTGGAAACCAAGCACAATGCAAGGTAAGTAACTGGGGGTCGAAACCAAATAACGAAAAAGCACACAAAAGTAACACACAATAGTATGATACAATAAAAATACAAGCACTCATGCAAAGATGGCCTAAAAATAGTACTTATTTAAGTAAATCCCATTCCTAGGCTCACTCAAAGGAATTCCATCATAATACACTAACTCATAAGCTCCCTTCTCCAACACTTGTTTGACAATATAAGGACCTCGCCACATAGCCTCGAATTTTCCAACCCCTAGTGAATCACAATCTTGTTCATAGAGGAGAACGAGATCACCTTCAGAGAAAACACGTGGCTTGACATGCTTGTCGTATTGGGCTTTGACACGCTTTTTCTGAGTTTCAATAACTAGGGTGGCATCATGATGGGTTTCATCTAATTGCATCAGGTATAATAGGCGTTCCTCTTCGACAGAGGTGTTGGGGAGAAGTTCAACGACTAGCTTCAAATATGGTATCTCACATTCAATCGGCAGGACAGCTTCAATACCATACACTAATTGGAAAGGTGTAAACCCCATGGAAGACTTTACAGATGTCTGATAGGCCCATAATGCTGAAAACAACATCGTGTGCCAATTTGTCTTGTGAATTCCTATTATCTGTCGAAGCAAAGTGATAAGAAATTGTTTTATCGCTTCAACCTGGCCATTGGCCTGTGGATAGTAGGGGGCTGAGTTTTCATGCCGAAGACCCAACTTTTCAGTAAGCTCAGACATCATGAAGTTTCGAAAATGGATACCGTTATCAGTAACGATAGCTTGCGGGATTCCAAATCGAGTGATGATATGATTGAATATGAAAAGTGTTGCACTTTTTTCGATGTTATCGAATGTAGGCATCGCCTCGGCCCATTTAGTGAAATAATCCATAGCTATGATGATGTATCCATGCCCCCTGGCTGAGTGAGGGTTACATGTCATGAAGTTAATTCCCCATTTTGCGAAAGGACCAACGAAAACTATAGGGTGTAAAGGATCGGGGTGAGATCTTATTTTATTATTATACGTTTGACAAGCATGACACTTCTGGACAACAGTAATACATTCTTTAAACAAATAAGGCCAGAAATACCTAGATCGTAGGATCTTTTGGGCAATGGCATACCCAGACATATGACCACCACATGCTCTAGAGTGGCAGTCATTCAAATCTTTCTTAGCCTCATCATAGGCGAGACATCATCGAAAAATAGAGTCAACACCACGGTGATAAAGAGTGTCACCGAGAATTATGTATTGACGGGCTTGATATCGTATATGATGATGGTCTGTGCTAGAAATGTCGGGCTGAAAAGTTTGAGTCTAGAGATAGATTATAATATCTCCGTACCAAGTGTCATCATAACTCATAAGAAAAAGGGATTCATCAGGCAAGGAATCTTCTGCCAAGTTTTTTGTCTCAATGGAGGGAAGGTCACATATCAGTTCAGCGAAAACCAATGATTTCTTAGACTTAGCACATTCAAACTCTAAGTTGAACTTCTGGATAATCAAAATCCATTTGGAGTACTTTCCCCCTAGAAATTGGCGTGTAAGGATATGTTGGATAGGGTTTCAATCGAAAATGGAAGTGGTCCTGTGTAATAGGATATAGTGATGGAAACATTGGATAGCTTGAACAGCTGCCAAGGCTAGTTTTTCCACATGTAGGTATTTGGCTTCAGTAGTCATGAGACTCCTACTCAAATAATAAATAACATGTTCATCGTGTGAATCATCGTCTTGGACTAAAACCATGGCAATGGTATAGTCCGTAGCGGCAAGGTAGAGGAAATAGTCTCAACTATAATCGGGTGGGAAAAGTAGTGGTGTATGGGTTAGGGAAAGTTTCAAGCTTCGAAGGATTTGTTGGCAATTTTTTCCCATACGAACTCGTAACCCTTCTTCAATAGTCAAGTAAATCCTACTGTTAACTCAGCATAATTGGGGATGAATCGACGCAAAAAAAATTCCTTCCCTTGCAAACTTTGGAGCTGGTGAAGTGTAGAAGGAGGAGGTAGATTAAGGATAGCCTCAACCTTTAGAGGGTCCACACTAATTCCATGAAGTGACACAATAAAACCCAGAACTCGGTAGGAATCCACACACAAAATGCATTTGTGTGGGTTTAAACATATACGATAATAACGACAGCGAATGAAAATGGCTCGAAGATGGGCCGAGTGATCTTTGCAATGCATGGAATGGGCTGGTTGATCGTCGAGATATGTTTGTACGATGTGCTTGATATCGTGAAAAGCATAAGACATAGCTCGTTGAAAATTCGCTCCAGCATTCTTTAAACCGAAGGGCAGTTTCTGGTAGGCAAAGGTACCCCAAGGATAGAGGAAATAAGTCTTGTGTTGATCCACGGGAAAAGTATTAATCTGATTATAGCCAGAGAAACCATCCATTAAAGAGAATATTTCACTCCCGACGCAATCGTCGACGATCTGTTCAATGAAAGGGGTTGGATATTTGTCCTTAGGACAAGATTTATTAATATCCCTATAATCGACACATACACGGATCATGCCTTGTTTTTTATTGAGCGGAAATAGATTGGATACCCAATCGGTTAAAGCCATAGGATAGATAAAGTCATCTTTAAGAAGTTTTGCAACTTCGAGCTTGATAGCGGCGACTTTACGAGGGTGGACTGGGTGAAGTCTCTGCCGAATGGGTTTAGCATCTGGGTAGGTATTAATTTCATGCACAATGATATCAGGGTCAATACCCGGCATCTCTTCATAGCTTCAAGCGAAAACATCACAAAATTCTTGAAAAATAGCTTTATAAGTGATGAATTCATCATCGGAACATGCAGATCCAATGTGAACATTTTCGACAACTCCAGGTTTAATGGATATGTCAAGAGGAACGGTGGGTGAAATATTACTCAGGTTCCCTTCATAAAGCACATCGTGTGTTGACTCGAGAACAGAGGAAATGACAACAACAGTCGATAGAGTCAAAATCCATTGGTAAATCTCTATGGTGTGTTGCTCCAGGAAGAAGATGGAACGATGATGTCCATCGTCCCATGGGGTGTCTTCCATATAAATAACTGACATGATAATCTCATCCGTAGGAAAGATGACGTTAAATGGATTGGGAGATGAATCACCAAGAGAGGGAGTAAAAGGGGTTGTTGATTGAATGGCTTGATAAGTGGATTCAACCAAACTTAAAGGCATTTGTTCACCATAGCAAAGATAATCACCAGGATCGGGTACTATTGTCACACACCCATTGAGGCGTAATAAATTTTTCGCCTTTTTACGAGCGAAAAAATCCCTGAAATCCTACGAGGATTAGCACAGGCTACAGATTCCACCTCTGCCTCGACAAAGTCTCTGCGCGACCTCCCAATCTTAAGGATCATCAGTTTCTTTTATGAGCCGAAGTGGCTCCTTTTGATTCCCATATGGAATCTCCTTCCAATCGATCCACAGGTCCTTTCGAAAGATCCCCTGTGTGAATAGCACTAGGCATGAGCTCCCCCTCTATGAGTGACCACAGCGCTATGACCAAGGCCTATTCCCAAAGGCTCTTGTCACAACTCGCAATCTCGCGATTTCACGAGTCGAAACTCCTGACTCTTCCTTCCCAAATTCACGATACCCGAAATCATGAAATGGGTATAGCTCCCTTATGTCAGTGCCCTCTGCACGTGACCAACAGCTAGGCTAAGCACTAATTCCCATTGCAACTTCGCGACTTCACAAGTCAAAGGGTTGAGCTCTCGTGCTCTTATCCCGCAACTCCCTGAGATGCGAGAAGTCAATGGAGTGTTGACTCCTTTTCCCCTGCGGCACGTGTCCGCCTGTCAATCACGCGGGCCCCACCTTGTGGTTCTGCCACATGTCCACACTTGTGCCTCAGCTCTCCACACTTCGTGACTTATGTAGTCGAGACGAGGTCCTTTCAACCTCCGAATGTGCGATACGCACGATGAGGCTCTGATCCAACGTTCCTCCCTTGACTTGGATCCAACAACTATCCTTGCTCCTCGTGATTTCGCAACTTGCAACCCCCAATGACACAAATCCTCTGTCAATTCGAATCCATAGTATCTGAAATACCGATGGAATTTTGATCTCCTCCATGTGTCCTCCACGGATGGATGGTCCAGATTGTTTCAGGATAGAAGTCAACGGAGTGTTGACTCCTTTCTCCCTGCGACACGTGTCCGCCTGTCAATCACGCGGGCCCCACCTTGTGGTTCTGCCACGTGTCCACACTCGTGCCTCAGCTCTCGGCACTTCGCGACTTCTGCAATTGAGATGAGGTCCTTTCAACCTCCGAACCTCCAAATGCGTGATACACATGATGAGGCTCTAATCCAACGGTCCTCCCTTGACCTGAATCCAATGACTATCCTTGCTCCTCGCAATTTTGCGAATTTCGGCCCACAGTGACACAGATCCTCTGTCAATTCGAATCCCCGGTATCTAAAATACTGATATCAACTCCTCTTTCAGGACTTTCACATCTATTCGCGAGGGCTTAACCCTCATGCATCTCCTGACAGATCCAATGACTGTCGGATTTTTCTAACTAAGATCTAACGGTTCAGATATGTCTCGTACTGTGCACTCTCCTGCTGCTCCCTGGACGTGGAAAAACCAATGGTCCAGATACTCCCACGGACCTTGGGGATCTACGGTCCCGATTTCTTTGCTACTCACGAAGATAAAGGAAAAAGGGTTAAGGCATTTAATGCCCTCATTTAGTCCTCCAATCTAACGGTCGTGAATGACTGCAGATCTTCCAACAAGATCTCATCCGTCGATCGATACTTATCCCTATGCTGCCATTTCAGGATTTCAAGAGGATCATTCTTCCTCGTACAGGGTTACTAAGACTTGCGCCTTCAAATCCTTTTCCAAGTTCTTGGTGAGCTTTCCAAAAAGGGTGTCTCTATGGGGAGATCTATCTAGGGTATTACCTGAGACGGATAAGGGTATAGATTTCCCAAGAACATACTTGAAGTCTAAATTAATTCAATATGCATATATATATATATATATATACAAATCTATCTATAAACATAAGCCATACGTGGTCCTTCCAATAAAATCATGCAACCACCATTTCTGATCAAAACACCACACAGATAGTCTTATACTCAAACCATTCATAAACTACACAGACTATGAGCATACATGTCAACATATAAGTTTCAAGATGCAAGATGATCATAAATTCCAGGATATACATTTCAAGATGCAAGATGTAAAACACTTATCAGAAATAACGCCAGATGTGATTGCAACTACTGAGAGGGGTGCTCGTTTCCACCCAACCATAGGCTCAGCGACTCCCAACGGATTTACCACTAGCCACCCCCGAGCTGAGACCACGATGTTGCGAGGCTGCGTCTATGTTTTCCAATGACCGAGAATGAAGGTTACTCTCCTTCTTCTCTGCTATAACTCACTCTATATTTTTCCAGAGTTCTCCTCTTCCCCTCGCATCTCCCCCCCTCTTGATTGCTCACTCTTCCTGCCTTGTCTCCTTTCGGCGAGGTTGCGTGTGGCACAATTTTCCTCGCGGTGGTCAGGTCTGAGGACTCCATGGATGGGTGGTTCACCCCCATCCCTCATTACTCATGAGAAGCCCTTTACCTACCAACCTGGTGAGTCATTTAATATGGGGCCAGCGAGCCGCTCTTGGTTCTCCGGGCCAGTGAAGTCCAAATACGGTACTAGTTTCGGTGGAAGTTAATGCCACCATTCCAGGTGCCTCCCACCACC
>ML786772.1:1157983-1167988 GCA_009831015.1 Picea engelmannii | reverse complement strand
CAGGTGTGACTAATCCTATTTGGGGTTCAGGTCAGACTACTCAACCTCAAGTCACTACTCAGACTCAAGGTCAAAATCCTTGGGGTTACTATCCTATTCAACCACCACAGAGCCAACCGGGGTCTTCCCTCTGGGGGAAGACTACATACAGTCCCACTGGTCTACCGACAGGGATTCCACCCCAAAGTCACCAGTATCCACAAGTGAATAGGCAGTTTCCTTTTCTTTCTACTTTGGATCTGCCAGATTTGTCTAGGATTCTTAATGATCCTATTTGTCACTCTCCCCAATGGCCTGCTATTCCTTCAAAGCTTCCATCGGACATTCCAAAATTCGATGGGAAGGTGGGAGAGGACCCAAATAATCATGTCATGACTTTCCATTTGTGGTGCTCGTCCAACTCGTTGATGGACGACTCCATTCGACTACGTCTTTTTCAACGAACTCTTACAGGTGCTGCTGCGAAGTGGTACATTGAATTACCACGAGGTTTCTTTTCAGATTTCAACACCCTTGCAATGGCCTTTCTAACACATTACCAGTTACCGATCCATTACGATATCGGAACTGATATTTTAACCTCCTTCAAACAAAGCTCGAGCACTCATATATCTGATCATATTCATGAGTGGCGACGGAGGCGACGTCTCATTAAACTTGAACTTCCTGATCAGTTACTAGCAAAATGGTTTACCAAGTCCTTCGTAAACAAAATTGGTAAAGACATTGCTATGGGTGGTGTTGTCACCGAAGAGCAAGCTATTAGTCGTGCTCAGTATCTTGATCTCGTTTATTCACAAACGGGAACCTTGTATGATTTACTGCCTGATTTACCTGGTCCTGGTAGTTCCAGTACTTCTACTACTTCGGTTGCCTCGCATGCAGCTGATGGTGTGATTGGTTCCACTCATAGCCACTCACATTCTGTTTCAACTACAACCCTGAAATCCAATTCTTCTAATGTTCATAATGCCCCGTCTCCTGCTCCTCCCACCGGTAAGACTTCAGAGGTGAACGTTGTTCAATCCACACCGACCGGTAAAAATAAATCAAAGAAAGGGAGAGGCAAGAATAAGGGGGGTAAGAATAATAATCCAAACGAACAAACTACAAATGCTCCTGTTGAAGAGCAAGATAAACGCAAACCGAGGTACCCTTGCCTTATCTGCGGTGACGATCATTATACCAAGGATTGTCCTCGACGTGCCAAAGTTTCCAAGTTCCTTCAAGGAATGCCCAAACCACCTACGCCGGCTGTCTTGTCCCAACCTTTCCCGTCTCAGCAACAGGCCTCGTTGGTCATTCACAACCGACCTTCTACTTCTACCACATCATATGTTTTGATGTGCACCAGTGATTCTAAGAAGAATGGCGTTGCAATCGCGACTAGAGCTAAAGACTATACTTCTTCTAAAGAGAAGGTTGATGATTTACCTCCTGATCTGGTACCAGCCTCTCCACCAAATCCACCTACAAACGGTCCTCTTCATCTCGAACGACCGAGTCTTGATGCAGTCCTACGACCCCCGAAAGGTGTTGTTCACAAGTCGGCATTCAATCCTCATTCTCGTGCGGCCCAGAACTACAGTATTGTGGAAGATCTGGCCCAAGCACCTTCAGTGATGTCTGCCCTTGAAGTCCTTCAGTCTTGTCCTGCACAACGAAGGGCTCTGTTGAAAGCTATAGGTGGAATTGATCCTACTGATTCAAACTTGATAGTCTTTGACTTGGACGAACATGTTCCAAGGTTTCCCTCTCAACTTGCTTTTCAGATACAAGTTATTGTTGCCGACAAGAGCATTTGTCGGAGGGTTGTAGATGAGGGGGCCTCGACGTGTGTAATGTCTCTTACTTGTTGGAAATCCATTGGCTCTCCTCCCTTAACGGAATCACAAAATACTCTAAAAGCCTTTAATGGCTCTGGTTTTAAGCCTTACGGCGTTCTTTCCTCTTTGCCTGTCACTCTAGAAGGTAAGACCGTCCAAGTTGAAGTGGAAGTTTTCAATTCTCCCTTAGATTATAATCTTCTTCTTGGTCGTAGCTGGGTAGATTCCATGCACGCTGTAGTGTCAACACTTTTCCGTGTCCTACGATTCCCTCACCAGGGAAGAGTGGTTACAGTTGATCAACTTGCCTTCTTTAATTCCGATACTCGCACTGGAAATGTGTCGTTCATAGCTAAAACCCCGTCGGGTTATGAGAATGTTGGAGTCGGTCTTTTGAAAGACTCTTCGTTGATGGGTACTTTTCCCATACCACCACCACCCGGTATTCTACGCCCGTCAGTTGCTTCGATTAATATGATCTCCGCAGTTCCTCATGAACTTCCGGTGTCTTTTGACCCTTGGATAGTCCCTGGTCCTAGAGATAAAGCTTGTTTCGGCAACGTTATGTCGTTAAGTCCGGTTGAGTCTTCTTATCATGCGATGCAATCGGCAACATCTTCTACACCCTCTCTGGAGGAGTTGTCTCCTGATCCTTTTCGTGTCGTCTTTCCCACTGACGAGATGATCATGTCCGTCATGGCCGATACACCTTGGGATGATGGGCATCATCGTTCCATACTGTTTCTGGAACAACACACTCTCGAGAATTACCAACGGATTTCGACTCCGTCGACCGTTATTGTCACAATGACTGTTTCCGGATCTACACGTGATGTGTTCGCGGAAGGGAACCTAAGTAATATTTCTCCTACGATTCCCATCAATATTTCAGTGAAACCTGGGATAATTGAAAATGTTCACATTGGAGCTTCGTGTTCTCCAGAGGAAATTGTTACCTATACCGCTTTGTTCAAGGAATTTCGAGATGTTTTTGCCTGGAGTTACGAAGAGATGTCGGGTATCGACCCGTATATCATTGTGCATGAGATAAAAACGTACCCTGGAGTTAAACCAGTACGGCAGCGCCTCCGTCCTATCCATCCACATAAAGCGGCAGCCATTAAACTTGAGGTTGAAAAACTTCTTAAAGCCGGTTTTATTTACCCCGTGGCTTTGACAGAGTGGGTTTCCAACCCTGTGTCGATTGATAAGAAAGGTGGAAGTATACGTGTCTGCGTCGATTATCGGGATATCAACAAAGCTTGTCCAAAGGACAACTTTCCAACCCTGTTCGTCGACCATATTGTCGATGACTGTGCCGGTAGTGAAATTTTTTCCCTCATGGATGGATTTTTCGGCTACAACCAAATTAATATCGCTCCTGAGGACCAACATAAAACTGCTTTTATTTGTCCTTGGGGTACTTTCGCCTACAGAAAACTTCCGTTCGGTCTGAAGAACGCAGGTGCAACGTTTCAACGTGCCATGTCTTATGCGTTTCACTATATCAAGCATATCGTTCAACCTTACTTGGACGATTTTCCGGCTCATTCTCTACGCCGAGTCGATCACCCTAATCATCTCCGAGCTATTTTCATTCGTTGTCAGTTCTATCGCATTCGTCTAAATCCACATAAATGTGTTTTCTGCGTAGAATTCGGCCGCCTTCTCGAGTTCATTGTTTCACGTTAGGGGATCCGGGTAGATCCTATCAAGGTTGAGGCAATTCTCAATCTTCCTCCTCCCTCTTCACTGCGCCAGCTACAAAGTTTGCAGGGGAAAGCAAACTTTCTTCTTCGTTTCATCCCGAATTATGCCGAGATCACTCATGGTTTCACACGTCTTTTGAAGAAAGATTCCGAGTTTCGTTGGGATAAAATTGCAAACAACGCTTTTGAAGCCTTGAAGTTGTCCCTCACTAAGGCTCCACTTCTTTTCCCTCCTGATTATAGTAGGAATTACTTTCTTTATCTGGCTGCTTCCAAGTATACCATCAGCATGGTCCTTGTTCAAGAGGATGACAACCACGATGAACATTTTATCTATTACTTGAGTAGAATTTTATCACCAACAGAAGTCAAGTACCAACATGTTGAGAAACTGGCTTTGGCTGCTGTTCAAGCAGTTCAACATTTTCGTCATTATATTATGTCCAGAAAAACCATCGTGATTTCGCATTGTAACCCCATGCAACATATATTGACACGTCAATTGCTAGGGGGCAAGTACTCCAAGTGGATTGTTATTCTCCAGGAGTTCGAATTGGAATTCGATCACGCCACGTCGAAGAAATCCTTGGTTTTTGCTAAGCTAATTTGTGATTTTCCCCTCTGCCACGGAAAATGTAGCAGTTGATTCATTACCTGACGAATCGCTTTTCCTTATCAGTACTGATGACATTTGGTACGGAGATATCATTATATATCTCCAAACTCAAACTTTCCATCCTTCCTTGTCCAGTAATGAACGACGTCGTGTACGCTATCAGGCCCGTCAGTATATTATCCTCGGCGATACTCTTTACCGTCGAGGCATTGACTCTGTCTTCCGGCGTTGTTTGACTTTTGAAGAAGCTGAGAAAGCTTTGAATGATTGCCATTCAGGAGCATGTGGCGGTCATATGTCTGGGTATGCTACTGCCCAGAAGATCTTACGTGCAGGATACTTTTGGCCTTCTCTGTTCAATGACTGCATCACTGCTGTCCAGAAGTGTCATGCCTGCCAGACCTATCAACAGAAGATTCGGTCACATCCCGCTCCCCTTCACCCTGTAGTCTCAGTAGGTCCTTTTGCTAAATGGGGCATTGGTTTCATGACATGTCACCCTCACTCGGCCGGGGGGCATGGCTATATTATCGTAGCAGTAGATTATTTTACAAAGTGGGCCGAGGCAATGCCAACATTCGATAATACTGGGAAGACTGTAGAGTTATTTCTTTTCAACCATGTCATCACTCGTTTCGGTGTCCCTCAGGCTATCATTACCGATCACGGTAGTCATTTTAGGAATTATATGATGTCAAAACTTACAGAGAAGTTGGGCCTTTGCCATGACAGCTCAACCCCTTATTATCCACAAGCTAATGGCTAGGTCGAAGCCATCAATAAGGTTCTCATAACTATGATTCGACGGATGATAGGGATACATAAAACTAACTGGCACACAATGTTATTTTCGGCATTGTGGGCATATCGAACATCTGTTAAGTCCGCCACGGGATTTACACCCTTTCGTTTAGTTTATGGCATGGAAGCCATTCTGCCGATAGAATGTGAAATACCTTCTTTGAAGCTAGTTGTAGAGCTCTTACCTAATACTTCTACTGAAGAAGAACGTCTGTTGTATTTAATGCGATTAGACGAGACCCGACGTGATGCCACTTTAGTAATAGAAGCCCAAAATAAGCGCGTTAAGGCACAATATGACAAGCATGTCAAGCCTCGCATGTTCTCTGAAGGAGATCTTGTTCTTCTGTATGAACAAGATAAAGATGTCCTAGGAGTCGAGAAATTTGAACCTATGTGGCGTGGTCCCTATATTGTCAGCAAAGTGTTGGAAAAGGGAGCATATGAACTAGTGGATTATGATGGTGTGCCTTTGAGTGAACCCAGGAATGGGTTGTACTTAAAGAAGTACTATGCATAAGTTATTTGTGCGTGAGTACTTGTATTTTATGTATCATACTGCGTGTGTGTGTTACTTTAATTTTTCTTTTGACGTTATCTGGTCTCTCCCCTTACGTGACGTTGTGTTTGATTGCCAGATGTCGGAGTATTCGCTACCTTATATTGGCTTCGCTGATGGAGCTAGTCATAGTACTCGGAACCTAGCTTCCGCTTCTTGGGCAATCTATGCCCCGACAAACGAACTCGTATCTCTACGAGGTATATGTCTTGGCCGAGCAACCAACAATATCGCAGAGTATAGCGCCGTGGTTGAACTATTGGTTGATGTTATTTCTCTCGGGATTCATCATTTGGTTGTCCGACTTGACTCACAGTTGGTAGTACTACAGCTCAGTAATGTATATTCTATTCGAAGTCCTACTTTATTAAGAGTATATTTGTGGATTCGCCTCTTGGAACGATATTTTGATTACATTGAATATCAACACATTCCTAGACGTCTTAATACATTAACAGATGCTTTAGCTAATTATGTATTGGACAGACATTTAAACAATTTATAAATCAAACACATTAAAAATGTACACAATATAGAGTAAGCCGGTAGAAACCATGTATATATATATAACGATCAAAGTTTGTTTTTACAAAATGGTTGTCCGAAGACCAAAATATAAAAAATGAATTTCTTGGATTCTACAAAGTGACATCACTAATGATGTTCACGGTAACAGGCTAAGGTCCTAGCTACTCGGTGGAGCAGTCGACCCATAGAGGCCGAGACTCCCACAGTGTGACGCTGATCGCGTCGTGGAATCTCCTCCAGGGGCATCTCTGGAACATCTGCCATAAGGCCCTCTAAGTTATGCTCCACTGTCAAGTAGTCCTCGACATACTGTGGAACTGCTACCACTGCCTCTCCTCAACGTTGAACAGGAGAACTACCAGCAGTTCTATATGCTCCAACGTCTGTGTTATCAACAAAATTTTGGTGTTAGTCTTCGGATAAGTCTATAAACAAAAACATTTAAATATATCAAAAATACAAAAACATTTAAAAATGAAAATTGGTGTACTTCTTACCGAGGTTTCCCCACTGTGTATCCTCAGGCAGTGCAAGGTCAGGATCACCACAAAAATCTAAGACAACATAGGTGTAATCCTCTATCATCAGCACCTGGCCTTGAAGCCAGTCGAAGAAACGATCGTCATACCTAACGATAGGCCCTGCCACATGTCGGGCCATGAGCTGGCACCATCGTAACATCCTTGGGTCCCTGGGACCCGGAAACTGCCAATCATCCTGAAGCCTAAATATCGGGACCCTCTCGCAGAAGAAGGACACTAAAAGAGATCCATACCTGAACTGTTTTAGATCTCCACGCCTGCATTTGGTTAGTTGTTTCTTAAGGCTGCGTAGAACTGCATCAGCCCAGTTGAAGACCCGGGGCTCAGTACACTCGATGGCATACTGAAAATAGCTCTGCAGAGCCATATGCGGGGCAGCACTTCCTGCCATCCGAGCGATAGTGAAGAGAATGGTACGGGAGTTATATCAGTCACTCCCCAAATGGCCACCTTCCCTTTTTGACGTTCAGCCTCAGGCACGCAGTAATGCCTACAATATTCGCTCATTTTTAGACCACCCCTTCGGCTACCGGTCAAACTAACATAGGATCCCCATCTTGACAACCCAGTCAAGAAGTAAATGTCCTCGATGTCTATACTCAAGGTGTGAGCTCCCACGTTGAAGACTTGTTGATCCGGGTCCCACATTCGGATCAAGAACTCTAGCAATCGCACTTGGGCTCTCATGCCCGGGATTCGGAAATACTTCAGGAGACCGCAATCTCGTAAAGCGGCAATGGTTTGAGGGTGATTCTCGGCATGCGTATTGTCTTCCTTGTGTTCTCATTCTCTCCATTCGAGCACCATAATGAGGGTTATTTACCTGCATGGCAACCATATGAAGATAGTTAGAAATCTAAAACATGAAAAAATTGGTTTTATTGGCTAAATATTACAAGAATTTTTGGGCTCTGCGTTGTTCGCATGCGGCTTATAGGTACAGTGCGAACTTCTCGCACTCTACCACAAGCCCACCTGCGAGAATGAGGACTTCTCGCAAGCCCCGTATGGGCAGCCTGCAAGAACCCTCCTTCACGCATAGGGTTTCAAAACTAATGATAAAACTTGAAATTTAACCAATTAAATCATGAAATTAAACCATGCAAAGCTTAAGGATGGAGAGCTTACCAAATCACCGTAGACGGCTCGTGGAATGATGCCCCGAAGCTCCCGCAAATCGACAATGAAGGTAGAGGGTAAAATTGAAGTTTTTGCACTCAAATGGTGAAATTGTAAAATGGCATGGTAAAAATATGTTATAAATTCATTTTATTACTTTTACTATGTCAAAAAGTGGGTTTTTTATATTTGCTCATTATTTACCCTATTGTCTAATGAAGAAATGAGTAAAATGCTTTGCAGGTGTGGAACATGAAGGGTATTGGACGATTTTTTCTATGGTGTGGTATATTTTTGGTTGTTTTCTGGGGTTTTGATATAAAACCTCGGGCGTTTTTTATCCGTTCTTGCACTTGTTAAAAACATAAGAACGTGATCGAGCGTTGTTTTATCCCTTTTCCGGGCTCGCTGTGGTTACACGAAAAAGGAACCCCCCTGGAATTATCTTTAAGCTCTTTTCAGACTCTCTAAATAGGAAAAGATTGCCGAGCGACCTTGCTATTTTCACGCTCGATAAAGTATGTGAAGTACGCGTCCTTCGAGCGATAGTTTAACCCTTTTTCGGTCTCGTTGGACTATTGTACGAAAAAGGAACTGAGAGAGTTCTCTTTTAATTGTTTTTCCAAACTCTATAATCTTGAAAAACCTTCGAGTTTACTATCTCTGGACTCGTTAAACAAACATTGACAGACCCGTAATGGGACTGAACCACTCCTTCTTAGGTTTCGTTAAAAATACTCCGAGGGACTCATCCGAAGGATGAGCTTATATCCACAAGCATATGTGATCCTCTTCAAGCTTGCGTAAAAATAAAGAGGTACTTGCCAGAAATGGTGGGGGGGAATTTGGGAAAGGGATATGTTTCATCTTTACATTAATTGGCAGTAAGAGTCTCTCTTGAACATGACACTCCCTATTCATCATCTGAAGCTAGTTTGGGTAATCCATTTGTCTCTCATTTGATTTGATAACAAGGTCTTTCCATATGTCGTATTTGAGTCAATGCTGCCAAATCATTGGTCGTGTCATTCATATGTTCAAGAGCAGTCTGTTCGAAACCTCTATTTTGAGTCGGCCATCTGCAGTTATCCATTCCTTTCGTGTCGGCCTTCCCTGTGTCCGAAGTTCAATTGTCACATGCTTTGTTTCATTTTCAAACTCTATTACTCATTTCGTGTCATTGATGGGGGATACATCAAGGCCCTCCTGTGACGAGTCTTGTTCCGTCGACATCAGCACATTATCCGGGATGAAGACTTAGAAATCATTCAGTACCTTGGAGCTTGCATGCCTCAATGGCAAGTTTCCTCGCTTTTGACAGTGGGCTTATATCATTGACCCCTGATCGAAAGATTCTATCGATTGTTCGACATCAACTCATTTATTCACAATTGATGGATTGTACTTTAGTACCTTGGGAGTCATTGACATCAATGGTGATTTCCCTCGCACTTATTAACGGTTGCATCAATGACCAGTAATCAAGTGGTTTCTGCCATGTTCGACTTCGACACATGTAATCACATGGTCAGATTCGTACTTTGGGCGATGAGGTTGAAGACCCTGGATATTATTTTTGTGATCCAGGTTGCGATGGAGTATGTATAATTTGCGACACATAGATCCACTGTGTATGTTTCGTGGCTATGTCGTCTTGATTAAAAATTTGTCGCATAGATCCACAGTGTATTCAAGTGGCTATGCTATATTATGACTGCATGGATCCACAGTGTATGATTGGTGGCCATGATCTTTGTTATGATGTCATCAGTCTATGTTCTAAGTATGGGAATGCCTACCTCAGAAGGGAAACATATTATATTCTTTTGATGCTTGGATGTTTGCAGGTTTCCGATTAGATGCGCTCTTGGTCCTTGACACACACATGCAGCTTACAAAGTCCGTCGACTGTCACTGATTCCACTCTCAGAATTTGGGGGGCATTCTGTTATCCACAATTTTGGTCATCGTGATGATGTTATGATGATGTCATGATGATAGAAAAATCAATCTCTTCAATAAGAATACTTTCCTGAGAAAAGTTGCACTTGTCTATTTCCAGAAACTATGTTTTTTAAGATAGTTTGCAGGCTGCCTATATACTCTCCTGTGAGAATGCCTGATTCTCGCAGGCTGCCTTAAGCTAGGGTGCGAATAGTTCACACTGTAACAAAGGATAGGGTGCGAACATCTTCTTAAAGGGGAAAAAGATGAAGTTCTCGAGCCTTCTAGAAGAGAATCTTCGAGAAGAATGAGTTGGCTAACGAATGGTTGTTCAAGTACTGGCATTCCAGATATCTTGGGA
>ML786772.1:1141539-1154489 GCA_009831015.1 Picea engelmannii | reverse complement strand
ATATATATATATATATATATATATATATATATATATTCATAATATTATTTACATTCATCAACCTTTTTCACAAGGTCCATTCACATCACACATTCACATTTCTGAGTTTTCCACAATACTTGGCCAGTATAGTTATTTTTACAGACTGGGGGAAACAGGGTGTTACAACTATCCACAGGTCATAAGACGCGGTAGTTTCGTGGACGGAGGTGGAAATCATGTTGATTGAGGCGACAAAAGGAGGTGGAATATCAAGTGGTGGTATTGGGAAGGTACCCATTAAAGTGGAATCTTTCAGGAGACCCACACCAACATTCTCATACCCAGGAGGTGTCTTTGAGATAAATGGCATGTTTCTAGTACGGGAATCGGAGTTGAAAAAGGCCAGTTGGTCAACCGTGATGAATTTTCCTTGATGTGAGAAACGTAATACATATAAAAGGGTTGACATGATGGCACACATGGAATCAATCCAGCTATGGCCAAGTAAGAGGTTATAGTCAAGAGGCACATCAAAGACCTCGACCTCAATGTTGACCGATTTGGCTTCCAACGTAATAGACAACGAGGGAAGAACACTATAGGGATTAAAACCAAAACCATTGAAAGACTTAAGTGTATTGTGTGATTTGGTGATGGGGGGAGAGCCAATGGATTTCCAGCAAGCAACAGGCATGATGCACATCGAGTCACCCTCGTTAATAAAGGTTCTACAGATGTTCTTGTTCTCGACAACAACTTGAATCTGAAACACTAACTGAGGAGGTAGCCTTGGAATGTGATCTTCCAAGTCAAATATTATCAAATTCGTATCTGTGGGATCAATTCCATCGATGGCCTTTAACAGTGCCTTTCGTTGAGCGAGACAACTTTGAAGGACTTCAAGAGCTGACATCGCAGAGGGTGCTTGCGCAAGATCTTGTACAATATTGTAGTTTTGAGAAGCACGTGCATGAGGATTGAAGGCATACTTTCGAACAACGCCCTTTGGAGGAGGGCGGAGAACTTTGAAGGAGGCAGTTGAACCAACGAAGGTGGTAAATCGTCAACTTTCTCCTTTGAAGGATAATAATCATTGGCTCAAGTGGTGATGGAAACGTTGTTCTTGGTAGAATTACCAGTACACATAAGGACATATGAAGTGGTGGAAGGAGAGGGTTGGTCATGGATGACCAATTGAGTCTATTGTTGAGAAGGGAAAGGTTGTGACAAAATAGCAGGTGTAGGAGGTTTTTCGGTCCCTTGAAGGAACTTAGTGACCTCAGCACATCTTGGACAGTCTTTCATGTAGTGATCATTGGTGTTCCTGAGTTTGTACTTAAGGCTCAAAGCACAATGTCAAGCATCAAGAAATGAGGAAAGTTTAAAAGTTTGTTTTTTTTGTTTCAGTTATGTGAGAAAAATTCCTTAAATTGAATTAATAGTATGACAGCTCAGAGGTTGTTTTTCGTGTCTGAGTCAAATTTGAAAATATTGGAGAAAAACATAAAGTTGTTAGACAAAGCAAGGCATCAAATACAAAAGAATCTTACTTTGTTACAGAAAAAGAAAATAGATAATATAACCTTTAAATGAAGCATAAAATGTAGCCATCTAATTAATTCATAGGTCTTGTATCTACTAACAGTAAATACAAAGGAAAAGTTGTTTGTTATTATATAACCAAGTGAAACATAACCACAGTAGATGTTGTACTAAATTGCGACTAGGCATTCATCAAGGAAATATATGAAAAATCGCTAGAATGTGGAAAGACAGAAGAACACATAACTCAAATGGGCGAAATATGGAATCTCTGGTCTGCACTTGTATTAATTCTCAATGAGGAGATTTTTCTCGATTACAACTAGCAAGAAGAATCCCTTGCTCATTCTTTCGAATATGTATTTATACAAAAGTTCTCAACCTCAAAAGGTTGGAATTCCTCTATCTTCAGAATAATTAAAATTAAAAAATATGGAAACTAGAATGCTTCATTTGCAATCTTATTGATCTTCTCGTTATGATGGCATGAACGTTTTCCTTTCCTGTCTTCTATCTCCAAAATAGATAACGTATACAGATTGTATTCATTTGTTTCCAGAGGTACTACCTTTTCCCTACTCAATACATTTGATGCACCTGCCCACAAATTCGGCTACCAACCCAGAAGACCCTGTTAAGTTATTAGCCTCAAAAATGTATAATTTATTTTCTATCTAAGGCAATCTCTTATATCCATCTATCGTCTGAAATAATAGACTGCAGTTGTAGATTTGTCTTCACTAGCCATCTATCTGTTTGAGCAATATCAACCTGTTTTATCTGTGATATTTCAGCTTGTGCTTCTTCCATATTTGTTTTAAAGTCAAGCTGATGTTTGGCTATATTAACCTGACTCGGTGTTCCATAACTATGTTCTTTATTGAAGCCTAATAATTATTTGTTAAGTGAAAAAAAAACTTCTTCGCAAGATTCTTTCAATTCCTTAGCCATTTTGCTACCTTCAGCTATGTCTGACTCCCAAGTCTTTAGTATAATATCACCTTTGGTTTGCTCTGAAATAGACAACCCAGATGCCATAGATCTTCCTTCTTTTGTTGATGATATAACTACTTCTTGGAAGGTAGTTTGGCCAACGATATCCTCTCTCTCTCTCTCTCTCTTAAAACAATATTACTTGATGCTTCATCCATCACCTGAGAATGATTTTGGACGATTTTTACTTTAGAGAGAAGGATTTGTTGAGCTATTTCCATTTTCTTTAGCACCTCCAACACTTTATCTTGAAACAGTGTTATATCCACAACCATTTTCTCAGTGGAACTGACCTTGTCTTGCAATTGTTTTATCAACTCATCTTGTTGGAAGTCTTTCTTTCTCTCACTTGCATATTCTTATGCATCTCGTCAAGACTGGACTTGAGCATTTGGATTTCTTGTTTATTACTAGCTCTAGCCTATTCCAATCCTTTATTGACTTCTTCTCTGACATTCTTTTCTTCGTTCCTTAGTTGATTTTGCAACAGACTTATCATCTGATTTATGTGCATCAGTATTTATTTTAGGTTATCAACTGAGAATAGGTTAGTTTTTGCAAAATCTCCCAAAGATCTGGCTACCTCTGTATCAAAATATTCATCTTCCAAACTCTGTCCATCCAATAATACTCTGTGTTTTTTACCGTTGCACCCTCTTTCCGGTGCATTTATTTATTCACCACAGCTTTCCTTTTTCTTACTGAAAAAGAAATCGGAGGGAGGTATCTCTTCAATAGAGATGGGTGTGAGATCTCCTATGAGTATTAACTCTGTATTGAGATTTCCTCTAGTGGACTGTAACAGCGTGACACTCTGAATGGGGTTGCCAATTTTTGTGGATAACTTTTTTCCAGTTTCATCTGTAGTCGATTTATCTGGTGAAGATAGTGGCCTATATTCTCCTTGCTTTGTCAATGTCTCTGGTTGATCTTTGGACTGGTCATCAAATACCTTTGTCACCGGGATATCCTTTTTCTGAGTCGAGATCTCAGAATTCTCTGAGTTTTTCGGGGCTTCTTGTTTGCTAGAGCTTCTGACTTCTGGATTCATGGTCTCTATTTTCTGTGTAGAAGGAGCCATCAGGTTTTCTCCTTGTAATACTTTCGGAAGACTACTTCTTCAGTGTTTTTGGAAGTCGTGAAAATCAACCATTTTATCAAGTGATAGGGCTCGAACTCGGCTCAGAACTTCTTGGTAATATCTCACCCCTCGGAACACTTTGTCTTAAGGGGATTCTTCATGTTCATAATTTTTAAGATTGCAACTCGCCATATGGTTACCCACAACCTTTTGCGGGTCGTGCTTCTTAAATTCAATGTTAACCAGCTTTATTTCTTCTAATGCTGCAACTTCCACTCTGGAGTGGCCGAAATCCAATAAAGAAAATACACCAAACTGTAAGGGAAAATATGGCCATACATTTTTCTGCATGGCTTTGAGTTCTTTGCTAATCCCACTGAGTACAGTTTGTCATGCGACCTCGCAGCACACCAATCGGTCTGGTAAAAATTTTGGTAAAGCATATGGGGGAATTGAACAACCGAACACTCTGATGTAAGAGAAGTGATCCTCGATATACCAGTCTTCCACTTTATCCAGGTTAGCCACAACTCTTTCTGAAATTGTAGGAGGTGGGTGACCAAAAATAGCAATGTGCATCGGCACCACTACCCAATTAAAGATTTCATAAAATAAATCTGTTGCCTTGTCTTCCCAGAGCTTTGAATGATAAATATGAATTGGTTATGCGTTATTTGGAGTCCATCTCCAGCCTATTAGTGGGAAAGGCGTCATGAAACAGATGGAGTCCATAATATAAGCTGACATAAAAAAATTAAGTGGATTATCCCTTGGCTTTCTTTGCCTGGTATTCTGTAATTTCACTGGCCAGACTATCTGACAATATCTTGGCCCAGTCGAAAGAATAACCTTCCGCCACTGTGTATATAATGGGTACCCATGGTATAAAGAAATGGGTTGTGTTCTCTTTTCCATAAAGTCTGCACATCATCATGGCTATATACATGAAATGTGGTTTCAATGATGAGATTGAGTATATGCCATGAGAATCATCTATGAACTTTTTGGGGCATGAGCACCAATCCTTGATCAAATCCGAAAAAAAATTCCCATATTGATCACACTCCTTCTTGCAAAAATTCTCTAGAAAATTGGTATTGTAAGTGAAGTTTGATGTTGGAGACAACTTATACATCACCTGTATGTGTTTCGGCCGAAATGACCCAACAACCACCTTCTGAGAATTGAAAATAATTCTAGTTGGGACATCCACATGATCTAGTTCCCATTTAATCATGTCACTGTAGGGTAAAAGACTCGTCCTTGTTGCTACCTTATGCATCTCTGCCTGAGCAATAGTCTTGTATTTGATAGATAATTCTTCCTTTTCATTGTCGCTTGAATCATCAGGGTAGTTTACCAGCTCGTACTGTAGGATGTTGAATACATTCGTCCAGGTTTTAATTGTGTTTATACTTATGGGTGAGGTATCAGAGATAACCTCTGAACTCTGGCCTAAACCCTCACTAGTCGCTTTAGCTTCTTTTTGTGGCGGCATGGTCGCAGTTCTAAAAAGAAAACCTTCTATTTTTCATAGAAAACACACAGGACTGAGTATCTCGTTAGGCAAGCTCTTTGAAAACAAGAATGTAATTCAAAAAATGAAAAAATATTATTTGCCTTAAACGTATCAATCTGCATAGACATTTTCTGACAACGCGTTTATTTCCTTTATTCAAAAGATTTGGGCGATAAAGAAGGATCTTATTTGAAATCATTTCCCTAAATCAGCTATTAATGTCATTAGTGGTCGATATTTCATGATCTGGGAAAAGCATAGAGATCATTTGAATTTACCCGCATTTCAAATCAACGTAAATTTTACAGGAGATAAGACTGTTTAAGGAGTTAATAAATCAAGATTTATCCTGTTAATTAATCGTGATTAACCTTAATCTATTTCAGGGTTTGGAGTCCCAGACGATCTTATTTTGTTTCAAGTTATGATCCCCGAATCACGAAATCGCGAGTTGATCAATTAATATTAATCGAGTTTAACCTTTTAATTAATCGTGATTAGTTAAGGATTTTCGCGACTTCGGATATTGGGATTTCAAGTTGTCGTTCAAGACAGGATTCCCAAAATGTGAAACTGTAATATGATTTAATTATTGTTAATCATTATTAATCATTTAATTAACCCGGTTTAATTTTAAGCTAGTTTCGCAATTTTGTATATCGAGACTTTGATGGTCGCTCGAGGCAGGATCCCTGAATCGTGAAGTCGCTATTTGATTAGTTAGTACTAATCGCTTTTACCGCCTTAATTAACATGGCTTAAAACTTATCGTAGTTTCACGATTTCGCATGTCGGGACATTGAGACTATTTATATGTTGGACTGTTAGGTTTGTGAAACCCTGAAACCCGATATTTTGAAGATTGTTTTTAGCAATTTGACCCTTTAACTAATGGGCGGCTCCATAAATTTCAATAACTTAGGATCGTTGTATCAAATGGAAGACCTCGTCAATGGTGATATCCAAGTCGTGTTTGTCTTTATTTAACGAGAATTAAACCTATTTAAGTCTAAAGCTTAGAAAAAATAAATGTTTCAACAATCATCACCACAGATAAGGCAAGGATATCGAGGTTTATTCTTATCCTTATCATTAGCAAAATGGGTCTTGGGTTTATCAGATTGCAGATTATTATTTCTATCCTCCTTATTCTTACCCTTTCATTTTTTAGACTTATTTTTTCCAGCAGGGGTGGATTGAATAGAGTTAACCTTAGAAGTTATCCTGGTGGAAGGAGTAGGAGTGGGAGCACTTTAAACATTATAAGCAGGAGATTTTGGATTGGTGTGAGTGGACGACATGGATTTAGTGTCAGCATGGAAGGTTCCAATCACACCATCAATAGCATGAGAAGATGTTGGGGTTGTTGAGGTAGCGGCGGTAGAATCAGAGAGCAAGTCGTAAAGAGTGCCCATTTGCGAATAAATGAGATCTAAGTACTGAGCGCGACTAATCGCCTGCTCTTCAGTGACAACACCACCCATGGAAATATCACGGGAGATTTCATTGATGAATGATTTGGTGAACCATTCAGCCAATAACTGATCGGGAAGGTCGAGTTTGATCAAACGTCATCTTTGTCTCCACTCGTGGATGTGATCGGAAATATGAGTGGTCGAAAATTTCTTAAAGGAACTCAAAATATCGGTTCTCGTCTCATAACGGATAGGCAATTGGTAATGTGTGAGAAAATCCATGGCAAGGGTGTTGAAGTCATTAAAGAAACCACACGGTAATTCTATATGCCACTTTGCAGCTGAACCCATGATAGTTCATTGAAAGAGTCGTAACCGAATGGAGTCATCCATCAAAGATTTGGACAAGCACCAAAGGTTAAAAGTCATGACATGGTTGTTTGGGTCTTCTCCCGGTTTACCGTCGAATTTGGGAATTTTGGATGGTAGCTTGGCTGGTATGACAGGCCAATGGGGAGAATGTAAGATAGGATCATTCAAGATTCTAGACAAGTCAGGTAGATCCAAAGTGGTTAGGAAAGGAAGTTTTTTATTCACTTGAGGGTACTGGTGACTTTGGGGAGGAAGTCTCATCGATATACCAATAGGACCATAAGCAGTCTGCATGTACGTGGAGTGTCCTGACAGATTCGGCTGAGGATGTGGAGGCATGTAACCCATAGGGTTGGGTTGGTTGGAAATGTTCCCTTGAAAAGGGACACTAGACTGAACGTGTGGACTCCAAGTGGAACCCAAAGAACCCAGATATGGATGGCCCGAGTGAGGGGGTATAAAAGGGTTGCTTTGAGGTTGTTTCCCCCCGGAAGATTGTGGATTTCCTTGGTCAAGGAGATTCCAAAGGTGGGATAGTGATCCGAATGTGTTTTTTTCCATACAGTGGGTTATAGAGTCCAACTTGAGGTTGTCCTCCAAGTGGAGGATACCCCCCAATGTTAGATTGCCCTCCAACAAGAATCTGGTAACCAAAAGTGAACGGATGATGGGTGCTTCCAATTGGATTGGGGCCACTAGGGCTAGATACCCCAGGAAAAGGTGGATAAGACCCTCCGGAGAGGACCTGGGAAGGTGTAGGAACAAAACCGGTAGCAGCATTGTACCCAGGTGGAACAAAAAGTCCAAAAACTTCGGATGGGACCTGGGTAGGGATAGCAATGGAAGGATTCAAAGTGTTATACCTAGGAGGAAGTGACGTGATAGGTCTAGACAAGAGTGGTGTACCAATGGGAGCTTGGATAACCACCACATTCCTGGTAGGAATAGTCGTAACGTATGGGACCATAGTAGAATGGGCCATCTAGAGAGAAAAATTTGATCTAGGACCAATGGACTGTGTGTCTGGAATGACGGTGATATGGTTGGTTGCACCAGAAAAGTGGCTTGGCTGCACCGTGTAAGTAGAAGACACTTCAGGTATTTGTGATACAATAGGTATATCATCACCTTCCCCTAAGCCATAAAGGTCCCGCACCATGCGAGGCGGGCTTCTAAATATGTCAGTAGTCCAAAGAGGATCCCCGACTCCAGGGCTTGAATGGGGTCCGGTCGGTATTCCATAAGTGTCAACAACAAGTTCTCTGGATGAATTGAGCTGGAGAATATGTCTCTCATATCCAGGAGGAATGTGGAAAGCCTCTAGAGAATCAAAAACGAATTAGAAACTTTCTAAAGAGGCGGAACCTTCCTCTTGTGAAGTTACAATGTCCTGGACCTCACTCTGTTGAGGAGAGCCCTTCGATGACTGAGGGGGTAGAGGGAGGTAATCCTCCATATTTTCGGGAGGAAGTCCCTAGACCCTACGCGAATGGCGTGGAGGGTCGATGTTGGCTGAGCCAAATATTTTACGCAAAAAATCTATGGCCAACTACGAAAGGAAACAACACTTGCTAATAAAATCTAAGAATCAAACCAAGCAAACAAACCTTCTTATTTCGAAGTCACTAGTTGGTGATGAAATCCAACGTCATGAAGCCAAGACAAGAAGGGGTTAGAATAGAGCGGGTGGAAAAGTTACGTTGATGACCTACTTAATGGACTTACACCCTGGTGCAAGCTCCCACACATAATCGTGGGTATACCCTCCAAGGAGCCTGAGTGATTCTTTCCAATGTCGATTCCAGGTACCATGAAGAATTTCCCCTCCACATTCACCTCATGTAAGACCCTAAAATTATAGGCAACTAAGGCTACCAAGAACAACAGTGATGCCTGGGGAAATAGTCGACAGTCCGATCCACATGCAAAGGCAGGGTATCTAGCCCAAAATCAACTTGAGAGGCTTCCACTCATCATTGTGGGTATACCTTCAAGCTACCCCCATAATACGCGCAATCTCTACACCAAGACCAACAAAGCAAGGTGAGTAACTCTGTTAGTCTCCATGCAACCTCAGGTTTGACCCTTGTGTGAGAAGGGATTCCCAGGACAAAATGTTGCAAATGGATTTGAACACTCCCTATCACAAGATGTTATTGTGTGTTTTTTTATTTGGAGAGTGTGTCTCACAGCCTATCCCAAAGCACTAGACTAACTAATGTTGGTGTAAAATATCCCTAGAAAATAAAAGTTCCTAAGTAAATTTTTAAATTACACAATGTTTTTAGAGGTTTTTGTCTACTCAAGAGGGAGATGGAGATGAAACCAATGTTGTGAGAGACCTTGACCCAATAATATGAAAATAGATATGAATGATGCAATCTTTTGTTCAATGAATTTTATTTACAATAAGGAGAAGATATATTTCCAGAAACACGAAAGCTATGAAATATATTTCTTTTTTTGAATGAATGACAATTCCAAACAATCATAAGCAATGAAATTTCTCAATTTGTTCTCTTTCAGTTTTGAATGCAAAGATTTTTTATGAATGATAACTTAAAAAGAATGAATGACTTTAATTTTCCTTTCTGGAACTAGATCTGAGGCATACTAAAGAAAGGAAATGTAATCAAAGCAAATAGATACACTCAACAGAAACCCAAATCAAACTTTCAATGAAGATAAAAACAAAGATGACAAGAAAGTGTTTATCAAATGCAAACACGCAATAGCTTTCAAATCAACAAGCAATCCAAAAAATGTAAAATAATCCAAAACTTCACTCTGATGAAAGATTTTTAATCAATCAAACACCCAGATCTATGATCAGATATTATATCCTTGTTGATAAAAACCAAGAAACAAAAAATTACAAAATGATAATGAAGGGTTCACAATCTTTGAAAACCAATCAAAAATCAAGTTTTAAATTCAACAATCAATCAAATACTAATCTCAAAAGTTCCCCCCAGGTGATCAAGGAAAAACTGGGCATTAAAAGACAATCAAGGCCCAATCCAAAAAACAATTGCAGACACCATCGCAGGCCAACATAGGTTACAGTGCGGAAATCATCAGTTTCCGCAGGCTAGCAATGGGTAGGGTGCGGAAATTTCGCACTAGCCTAAACAGTAAGGGTGCGACAATCTAAAGTTTATACAGGTGACATATAGAGTACAGTGCAGAAACGTCTGTAAACACAAAAAAATTGGACAGAGGGTAAAGAAATTTAGGAAACTTTCAAGGCCAGAGAGTCTTGATTGATCCCTTACAGACTCAGAAACTGAAACTGAATGAAGAAAGGTAGGATAAGGGAAAATGGACAGGAAAAAACAAAAACAGGTCGTATCCCTAGTGGAGTCACCAATTTTTTTATTGGATATATGGTAAATGCGGACATAAACTGATCTCCCTAGATCCACCTAGATCTAGAACAAAACAAGATAGGACATGGCACTTTTCCTAAGCTCTAATCATTGAATCTACCATCAAAGAAAGGATGAATAACATACCTTTGAATATTGCTTCCTTATGTCTTTGTTGTCCCTGCTTTTCTCTGGTGCTCTTGTGCTATTGATCCTGCAATGGAACACAAACCAACCAAAGTGAAAGCAATAATAATATATTCAATGAAGACTTATACATGTGATCAAAAAATCATGTAATAAAATGAGAATGATTTTATGGGAAAGAAACAAGCCACTATATTATATTAAGAGAAAGTGGAAGATACAACCAAACAGCCTTGATGTCACTAAGTTCCCTTTCAAGAATCTTTGGTTTGTGAAACCATAGATTCTGGGTTCAATCCCCAGTGGAGTTGCCAATTTTGTTATTGGATATATCAGTAAATGCGGACATAAATTGATCTCCCTAGATCCACCTAGATCTAGAACAAAACAAGATAGGACATGGCACTTTCCCTAAGCTCTAATCATTGAATCTACCATCAAAGAAAGGATGAGTAACATACCTTTGAATATCGCTTCCTTATGTCTTTTTTGTCCCTGCTTCACTCTGGTGCTCTTATGCTATTGATCCTGCAATGGAACACAAACCAACCAAAGTGAAAGCAATAATAATATATTCAATGAGGACTTATACATGGGATCAAGGAATCATGTAATAAAATGAGAATGATTTTATGGGAAAGAAACATGCCACTGTATTATATTAAGAGAAAGTGGAAGATACAACCAAACAACCTTGATGTCGCTAAGTTCTCTTTCGGTGGTCCTTTCTCTTGACATACTTACTCCAATCTTGCATGAAGATGATCCACAATAACTTGATAAGATGAAATGAAGCCTTCAAGCATCTGATGTAGAGTACCTCACACAATTCACAGCCTATTCAACCTTAATCATTCCTTAGTAAATCCTTACTTGCTCTTGCTTACTTAATGCTTAACCTTTTCCATGAGAAATCCATCATTATATAGGATAAAGAGAAATGGTTAAAGAGATCAAGGTGATCCCACCAAATCAGAGAGGCGGGTAGGATCTCAACCACACGGATGCCACCTCATATTCTAGAATATTCCTTCTAGAACTTTCATGAACTTCTTCCTTTTTCTCAGTTTTAGAACATCATTGCACCCTGTCTATATAGTAGCCTGTGGAAACCCCTCAGGCTAGGTTTAGAGCAGCCTATGGAAATCCGCATTTCTGCACTGTATAATACTACTAGCATGCGACGTCCTTCTAAAAAAAAGCCTTGTAGAGCAGGAAACCAGTTACTTTTCTCATGGGAAAGATCCTTTTGAGAGGTTGAATACATGCTTGTAGACACATCACTAGGGTGACCAAAATAATGTGTAATAGTAATGAAGTGGCCAAATTCCAACTAGATGACTTGTATTCATGGGCTAGGTAGTAGTGTCGTAGATTATGTGATATATGATATCCTCGTTTCCAACCAAATAACAACTTTTGACCTTTTAAATGACCATGAGCCTGACTCTGATCATAAACCTCTAACCCTAACTCTAAACTTTTACATACATAAGAGTGCCATTGAAGAGAATTCTGATAATCAAAGGAATTTTCACTTTGACAATAGTAAGGTTGACATTTCTTAAAGGATTTAAATAGTAAATTAAATCTCCTAACTTATAAGGACAAAATTGAAGAACTCTATCATAATTTTACAACTACCCTTTCCACTTCTATTAACAAGTTCTCTTTCAAGGTGTCCTATTAAAAGAATAATAGAATGACCAACCCTTGGTATGATAAAGAATGTAAAATTGTTGGGAAATCCATTAGGGATGCTTCTAATGAGTCCTTAAAACTCAATAACATAAATACGTACAAAGCCCTAATTAAAAGGAAAAAAAGGTACTATATCAATAAAAGGCAACAACAACTTTCACAACTATATAAGTTGGATCCTAAGAAGTTCTGGAGCCAAATTCTAAACCACAATACTAAAGAAAATAATAGGATTCCCTTAAGGGAATGGAATTCCTACCTTAAAAGTCTTTACGAGCTCCCTAATGCTATGGACACCATTCATATTGTCCCTACAAAGGAAGAAGTTTTTTCTTTAGATGACATAAACTTCGAGGTTAAGCGGCTTGTAAATGGGAAAGATAAGGACATTGAAGGCTACCAAGCTGAAATTTTTAAAATCGGAGGGCTTATCCTTATCCCTCACATACACAAGCTCTTCAATTTAGTAGTCAAGAAGGGCTTCCCTAAACCCTGGACACAAAGCCTCATTGTTCCTATTTTTAAAAATGGGGATAGAAACATTCCCTCTAATTATAGGACCATTATGATTAGCCCATATTTAGCCAAGCTTTATGGAATTATTTTGGAAAAGAAGATTAGCCTTTGGCTAGAAAGTCACGGTAAAAGAGCTAAAGGCCAGGACGGGTTTAGGAGATATCATTCAATTATGGACCATCTTGTTACCTTTAGGATCATTGCAGAGGAGTTCTGCAATAATAAAACCAATCTTTTTTGTTGTTTTGTTGACTTTAGAAAAGCTTTTGACATGGTTCCTAGGAAAAACCTTTGGAATAGGTTGGAAGAGATAA
>ML786772.1:1102514-1116834 GCA_009831015.1 Picea engelmannii | reverse complement strand
TCAATTTCACCTGAGGGAATTCTTATATCATTTAGATACAAATGAGTCGTTTCTTCCTTGTACTATATCATTGTATTATGTTTTTTCATATATCAAAATTAAGGTTGGATGTAACACCAAGAGGATAATTTACATTTGAGGTTTTTGACCCATCTTTCCAAATAGGAGACCTAATTGGTTGGTTGAGCTCAATAAAATCGGGGTAATCATAATCCTCCTTGTGCAATGAAAAAAGGAAAACATACACATATTTATGAGTCTATGTGAAGGGATCATAGAGGTTGTGTGGTGATATTGGCTTCCCCAATATTGTAACAACCTAGAAACCCTCATTCTCCCAACCAAAATCACCCAATCAAAGAGATCCCCAAATAGTGAAAAATCAAGGTTTGCAAGAGAGCCCCTTAAATGGACAAGCACGTCTACTCTTAAATATGGGATTTTGTGAATGCATATTAAAACCCTACAACAAAGTAAACCATTAAAAATAGATATAAAACCATACATACATGAATACAAATAAAAATGGGTCTTAGAACAACTAATACATACAGCAGTATGTGACATAAGGGCTCTAGTTCTCAATCTCATTTTCCATACAAAGGATTTGAGTGATATCAACAAGGCATGAAGGTATGACCTCACTATCTATTTTTTCTTCCGAAAGAGAGTTTCAGTAGTGTTGATTGTTCATTGATTTCTCACCCAATACCTATAATATCTCTACAATACCTATAAACTCCCCCTACCTCATGCACCTTCCCCCCCACCACCCCCCCCTTCAATACCCATAAACCTACTTCAATTAAAAAATACTTCTCCCCCCTTAGTATGAAACAACATATTGTCTTGATTTTTCTTAATTTTAAAACCCCCTTTATGAATGAACGTGATAGGATATTGGCCAACAATTAAAGCCTTGTGACACAATCACACAAATTATACACTTTGATGTATGAAAATGATTCTCATGCTTACTATATCCATATCAAATGTATTATATCCCACATGGAACTTAGAACTTAGAGAGAGTTTACAATCTAGAAATTAAATAACATGTTGAACATTGGAACTAAAAAAATTAAGGATTTAGTGAACCACATTCGTTGTTGTTTTTGTGGATTTCATATCTAGTACTATAGCAGACTATGTCCTGTGTTCTCTCCTTCAAATTTTACACATGTAATTAAGTCACATGTGCTCGGGAAATTTTTAGTGGCAATCATAATCAATTCATATATTGAACATTTCATGGATCACTATTATGGTGTTACTAGAACGGTAAGATTAGTGCTTTGATACCAATTGAAATAATATAACAAACAACATGATATCCAAGGAGACATGAATGTTGATGTTTCTCTAGTTAGAAACATTGGGAATACATTCTCCCAGATTGTTCATGTTGATTTGACCTAGGGAGAATGATACATTCACTCATGGGGACATGTTGATTTGGATAGTGGTGAATGGCCTAGGGGAAGTATTTCTCCTATTAGTCATGTTGATTTGACAAGGTGTGAAAAGACTCGAGATGCTCTCACTTTTCCTGCTCCTGGATGTATTCATCTATTTTTTATAGGGAGGGTTTGACTTGTTTACAAGTCTAGTCTAATGTTGAATATGTAGGCTCAAGAGACCTCTTGTGATGAGGGGCTTCTCGGTGGATCTACTCAACATTAGAGCCATATATTAATTAGATGTTCATGTGAGGAGATGATACATCAACAAGGCTCATGAAAAACTTTTCTATTGAAGAAGAAATGCTAAGAAGACAATACAAACAATTGAAGAAACCTCGAAAGGCATTAAAGAATATATTGAAGACAAAAGTACAAGTCGACCGCACAAGTAAATTAAAGATGAATTAAACTGTATAAATATACGCTGGATCATTTCATTTTGGCATATCACACAACTCTTCTCATCAAGTTTGAAATACCTAATTGGAGTTGCTAGTTACAGTTGGAATTGCAGTTGCCAGTGACAATTACAGTTGTGAGTTGCCAATTGCACAAATTTTGAGGTTCATTGTCTTGTCTAGGGTTCGCTATCTCTTAGGGTTCTTCCTTATACAAGGGATAAATTCTTTATGTGTTGGGATTCCTTATATTGATGGTGATGTACTTACTGGCTAGAATTCTTCTTAAGAAAATTTGTTGGGTTTTCTATCAAGGTTGGGTTTCCCAGGATAAAATCTTGTGTCTACTGTGCATGGCTATCTTTCAATGATTCTGTTGTTTCGGCTACAAATTTATTTTGGTTAATATTTTCAGTGTGTAATTATTCTATGATAACAATGACATAAAATTATGTTTGAAATCATAAGAAAATAATTATCATATCTAAAAATTGAAAATTCAATAGGGTATTAGAGCTTGGGATCTGAAGAGAAGAGGATCATCTTGAGACACATTGTTGGGTACAACACTGGAGTGTTGTTCTTCTTATTGTTCTTATTTCAGGTAGGTCACAGGTGACAAATCTGAGGGAGATAAGGAGTTAGCTCTGAGAGGGAGCTATAGTGACGGTTGCAAGTGGAAACAACATATTGACTTGATTTTTCTTAATTTTAAAACCCCCTTTATGAATGAACGTGATAGGATATTGGCCAACAATTGAAGCCTTGTGACACCATCACACAAATTATACACTTTGATGTATGAAAATGATTCTCATGATTACTATATCCATTTCAAATGTATTATATCCCACATGGAACTTAGAACTTAGAGAGAGTTTACAATCTTGAAATTGAATAACATGTTGAACATTGGAACTAAAAAAATTAAGGATTCGGTGAAACGCATTCGTTGTTGTTTTGGTGGATTTCACATCTAGTAGTGTAGCAGACTCTGTCCTGTGTTCTCTCCTTCAACTTTTACACATGTAATTAAGTCACATGTGCTCGGGAAATTTTTAATGGCAATCATAATCAAGTCATATATTGAACATTTCATGGATCACTATTATGGTGTTACTAGACTATTAAGATTGGTTCTTTGATACCAATTGAAAGAATGTAAAAAAGAACATGATATCCAAGGAGACATGAATGTTGATGTTTCTCTAGTTAGAAATATTGGGCATACATTCTCCCAGATTGGTCATGCTAATTTGACCAAGGGAGAATGAATCTCAAGGATGATTTTAAGGATGTAAATTTATTTTAAAATGTAGAAACCTTGGCAAATATTACTAATCCTTCATATGCCAACTATAAAATGTTTGGCGATATTTTTGTAAAAATATTCAAATTTCTAAGGATTTTATATAGTTTGTATAAAACTTTGGCGATTGTTTAGGTAAAATAATTTTATCCTATATAATTTGGACGAATCATTTTTAGAATAGTGAATCTTTTTTTGGGAAAAACCATGGAAAATTATCCCATGAGCGAAATTTAGCCCCTAAAATCATCCCTAAGAATGATACATTCACTCACATGACCATCTTGATTTGGCTAGTGGTGAATTGCCCAGGGGCAGTATTTCTCCTATTAGTCATGTTGATTTGACAAGGAGTGAAAAATACTTGAGATGCTCTCACATTGCCTTCTCCTGGATGGAGTGATCTATTTTTTATAGGGCGGGTTTGACTTGTTTACAAGTCTAGTCTAATGTTGAATATGTAGGCTCAAGAGAACTCTTGCGATGAGGGGCTTCTTGGTGGATCTAATCAACATTAGAGCCCTATATTAATTAGATGTTCATGTGAGGAGATGATACATCAACAAGGCTCATGAACAACTTTTCTAGTGAAGAAGAAATGCTAAGAAGACAAGACAAACAATTGAAGAAACCTCGAAAAGAATTAAAGAAGATATTGAAGACAAAAGTACAAGTCGACCCTATTAGCACCAGAAGTCACTCCTAGATCGCAACAGGAGTAAGATTGATACCCATCAGTTTATATGTCACGAATGTTTATAAAGGGTTATCGAATGGAAGCAAACTCATAACAATATCATTTTAACTCAGAATCATGGATTAGGCTATGCATGAACAAGTGAAGTCTTGATCTAACTTCAGACAACAAGTTGTAGTAAGGGTGAGTAGGAGGAAGACTTCGGTGAGAAAATGTAAAGGTCTGATGTAGGCATCAAGCTTCCAATATCCCAAAGAGGAAAGAACTTAAACACAAGAACTTCTTGTATTCAAATTACAAGAACACTAAAAGAAATCATAATAGTGTTACCATAAAACATTTATCATAACACAGTCACAATGATTCATGTGAATCAGTCAATCATGAACTCTTTCAGTATAATATGGAAACAAGATGGAGTAAGGAAGTTGATTGTCATTAAACAAGAAGTTTCACATACATATACATAACCAGGGAAACCAATGCTTCATCAAAACTTTACAATAGGGAGCTTAGCTCTACTATCGATACCAACAAAAATGGCAAAAATGCCTACATATACTCAGACTAGCTCGGACTGTCTGAAGCCGATCATATAATGCATTCAAAGCCTTACGTTGATGAGATTTTGTGTCAAGCTGCACATGCAGACGTTGGGCAGACTACCCATGCAGTCGTCTGTCAGACGCGATCTTTGTCAGGATGGACTGGCAGTCTGCCTCTGTGTTTGTCCCTTCCCATCTTTCTATTTATGGAAGGAGACGACATTCAATCACCATCAAATACCTCAATAACTGCTTTCTCAAGATCAGGTAAGGCTTGATCAACTCTTCTCTTAGACAACGTGGTGGCCTTTCCTTAGCCACTACTGCTTCGTTGGTCTTCTATGAGGGGGCTCAGCCTGCGAACGTGGATGAGGATCTGACAGGGAGGCTGACTAGCACCAACAATGTGAAGGTGAGATGAGGGGTGTTGAGGTGGAAGCACCAGGTGACGAAGGCATGGGGGTTGTGACACCAGATGATAAATGCCATGGGAAAATGGATAGGACACAGGTGGAAGTGGCATGGAGCATGGGGGTACAGGTGTCAGAATATAAGAGGGATGAAAGAAAAGGGGACATGACACCTGGGAGAGTGGAGGACAAGTGTGCAGTGGTGAAAGTTAGGAGGGAAACGGGAGATGTGACAGGGGACTAGGAGAGGCAGAGTGGGGGACACTTTCCACCAGGAGGTGAAGGCAGTAAGCAGAGGAGGAAGTAGTAAGGGGTTTTAGGAGGGGCCCACATGAAACTGCCCATATCAGACCCCCCCCCTATTAAAGGTAGAATGACGAGGGGGGTCCGGAATGAGATCTCAGTTGTCGATTTGGGCACTTAAATCTCGATCGCTGAAACTTGTGCGCCCTCATATCGGACCCCCCAGCCCATTAAAGGCNGGGGGGGGGGGGGTCTGGAATTGGACCATGTCCATAGATCTGGGCACGCAGATTCTAACTGCTCAGATCCACACGCTCGATAATGCCTATATCGAACCCCCCCTTGTGTTAAAGGCAAAAAAGTGGGGGGGCTTTAGAATTGAATCCCGACCGCAGATCTAGGCGCATAGATTCTAGCCGCCTATATCTACCCACTGCTTAGCATAATGCATATTTTTCACCCAAAACTTAGGATAAGTGGGTTTTTCAACCCACTTCTTGCCATATTTTCACCAAAGGGGCTCACTTCATAGGGAAAACACCCCCCTTACATGTTCTGTGATAACATTAGGCTCCATGGGGGATGGCACGCCCCCTGCGGGATGCAAGGACTCTTTTGCAACTTTAGTGCCTTGTTGTTGGGCTATGGAGTCCCTTATTGAAACCGAAAAAAGACAGAAAACAATATTTACAACAACAGAAGAGCCACTTAAGGCTCAAACGAAACATTTCTTCAGGAAATTCCCATTCCCTGGGCCATTAAAAACTTCTTCGCCCTCCGAATCTTGCAAACTACAGGTGTTGTTCAAGAATACTTCAGAGATGTTGAAGGGCCCAATCCAAAGGGTGTCGAACTTTTTGTGCTTCCCTCTATCTTTCCTGGGTGCATCTCACTTAAGCACTAGATCTCCCAGCTCAAATTCCCTTTTCCTGACCTTCCTGTCAAAGGCCCACTTGATCTTTTGTTGTTGATCATGGACTCTGTCCATTGCCTACTCTTTGGTCTACTGCACTTCCACCAGTTGATGAATTATTCTAACCATATTGTCTGGCTCCCCTTCATAATCTTGCAAGAATTTTGCTACAAGTAGAGCCAGCTAAATGGGAAATACAACTTTTGTCCCATAAACAACCTGAAAAGGGGAGGTGCCTAAGGATCTTTTGGCTATCACTCGATCAGCCCATAGAGAGAATTTAAGTTTTGAATCCCATGCATTTTTATTGTCTTCCAACAGTCTTTGAATGAGCTTGATCAAGCTTTTGTTGGAAGGCTCTGCCAGTCCATTTCCTTGAGGATAATAGGGAGTGGAGTGAATCAATGAAATCTCAAACTTCTCACAAAACTTGACCAGGGGCTCAGACTTGAAAGATGCAACATTATTAGTGACAATTTTGCTGGGGCAGCCGAATCTTGCCATAATATCTTCAAGAAAACCAATGATCACTTTGTGTGAAGCACTCTTGGTGGGGATAGCTTCTATCCATTTGGTGAAATAATATGTTGCAGTTAAGATCCACCTGTGTTGACCACTTGAAGCAGGATGAATTTCCCCAATGAATTCCAACCCCCATTGTTGAAAGGGTGCTGAAGCTACTACAGGCTTTAGTGGTAAGGATTTGAGTTGCCGCTTTCCTGAGAATTTTTTACATTTGACATAGGCTTTGATTTTCCTACAGACATCAGCGAATAAAGTGGGCTAGTAGTACCCATCCCTGAGAATTTTGTAGGTTGTGGTTTTCCAGAAATGGTGTTCCCCACATAGGCTTTCATGAAACTCAAACATAATCTTTTGGGCCTCCTATGGGTTTAGACATCTCATAAACACTCCTAGAGGGTCTTTCCAATACAAGACCTGGTTAATAAGGCAATACTTGATTGCTTTGAGCTTTAAATCTCTTTCCTTACTCTTCCCCATTCCATCAAGAGGCTTTAACTCTTGTAGAAAATATACAATGTCTCCATACAAGGTGCATTCTGCTAATGGAGGATTGTCATGAGGACTGCCATCAGACAACTCAACCTGTTGAATTTCTGAGCAAGTGTTGATGAAGTTAACCCCCAACACTTTACAATTAGATTCATCCAACAACTTGGCTAAACCCTGGCCACTAATCAACTTGGTGGGATTTATTTCAAGATCAAACTCAAGGATTTTAGCAATCCACTTGCTCCTTCTCCCATCTATGTTTGGCTGGATAAGAATGTCCTTCACAGAAGATGAAGGGACATGTGCAATAATTTTTTAATGCAGAACATAAACTCTGAAATCTTTGAGAGAGTTCACTAAGGCATAGGATTGTTTCTCCATGATGTCATATTTGACCTCTACATCTCTTAATGCCCTACTGAAAAATGAAATGGGATGCTCTAGCCCTTCTGCATTCTTTTGTAGTAAAACAACTACCACTGTGTCAAATGAAGAAAAAGAAAAAATCAGAAAATCCTTTGAGTAATCAGGACTGATAAGCACAGGTGCCTCAGTCAATTATTTCTTGATCTTTCAAAAGAATTTTTGGACTGGGCATCCCACTTTACTTCATTGTCTTTTCTAAGCATGGTTGTTATGAGTTTCACCATTTTAGCAAAATTGGAAACAAACCTCCTCAGAAAGTTAATCTTGCCCAGAAAAGACTGGACTTCCTTCCTAGACCTAGGAAGTGGCGCGGTTTGAATTGCCTCCACTTTGCTGGGATCAATCATGACTCCCTCAGCTGATACTATGTGACCCAGAAACTTTCCCTCCTTCATGGAAAACAAAGATTTCTTGGGATTGAGGGAGAGACCAAACCTTCTTCATTTTGAGAAAACCTTCCTCAAGTGTTGATAGTGTTCTTTATCAGAATTGGAGAAGACTGTAATGTCATCAAGATAGATGACCACAAACTTGTCCTTTTCTCCAATGAAAGTGATATCCATGTCTCTTTGAAAGGTCGCTCCTACGTTCATCAATCCAAAAGGCATTTTGGCGTACATGAACGTACACCAAGGGGTGGTGAAGGTTGTTTTTTCTCTATCCTCGGGTAGGACTGATATCTGATTGTAGCCAGAAAAGCCATCAATCATAGATATCCTGGATGCACATATTACCCTATGCAATATGTGTTCCATCTTAGGTAGGGGGTAATTGTCCTTCTTTGAGCTTCTGTTCATATTTATGAAATCAACAGAGATCCTGATTTCTCCACTTTTCTTTCTCATTGGGACTAGATTGGCCACCCATTCAGAATATCTCAAGGGGGCGATGATTTGGTCATCTAACAACTTCTTCACTTCTCTTTCCACGATGGGCAGCAACATGGGATTAATCTGTCTTAGCTTCTGCTTGAATGGCTTAGCCTCTTCTTTTAATGGGATATTATGTTCAATGATGCTAGTGTCATATGTTCTGAGGTATTCATAGGTCCAGGAAAACACATCAAAAAATTCTTTTAATAACTCAGTATACTCGGCTCTCTGCTCCATTGACAGGCTGCTCGACAACTTGATGAACTTAGGATCCTCCTCTGTGCCAATATTGCACCCAGTTACATCGACATCCTCATTTGAAACCTTACCTTTTACTACCACATCATTCCCATCAAACAATCTTTCTAAAGGAACTAGTCCCTTTGGAATGTGATTGCTAGGAAACTGAGCAATATGGTGATTATCAATCTTATTTAAAAATACCTCAGGGTGAGGATCACCTTCGAAATCATAATCCTGATCAATGTGCAATGCAAAGAACTCATCAACAGACTCAAGAAATTTTCTGATTTCAAGATCATCCTCGAATACCTTCCAATGCTTGATATTGTCCGATACAGAGGGCCTATATCTTATCTCAACATCATATTTGAACTTAGGTGGTAGAGGGATCCTAAACTGGCTAGCTGAGACAGCTAAGGAATTGGTCAAAGTATTTTCCTTTCTTGAAATAAATGAAATGTTGAAGGTGGAGAAGAAATTGTCAATCAGATCCCATACCTCATTTTTGTAACTTTTGAGTCGAGGATGCTTATCCCGATAAGCATTTCTGACCTGCTGGACTATCAACTCAGCATATCTGAACGCTGCTACCTCCTCAATTCCCATGTCCTTTGCAGCCCTCAAACCTAAAACAAGAGCTTCATATTCTGCCACATTATTGGTAGTCTCAAACTCTAGTTTGTATGACAAGGATATTGTTTCCTGACAAGGTAACACAAACACCACTCCAACACTAGCACCTTCATTAGAAGAGGGTCCGTCGAAGAACATCTTCCACACAGAGGTAGTTGGAGGAGGTATTTCACGATAAGAAATGGGTTGCTTTCTGATTTCAAGAGGGGTTTCAAGAGTATCATTGAGATGCAATAAACTAGACCCCAAATTAGTGTCAAGTGCAAAGATAGGATGATTAGTGGGGTTTGCTTCATCACTAACAATGTAGGCCAGCTGAGCGTCTCTATACATTCTCGTGTGTTCCCCTCCAAAGACTGGGATGGTAGCATATGTAAGGTCCATCTGTAATGTCCCTCCAAGCTTTTTAATCCAATATCTTGACAATAGCATGCCAAACTTGGGAGGAACATCAGCTACCAAAATGTCCATGACCACACTCTTCATTGGCAGCTGAAATAAGGACACCGCTAGGTCCTTGATAACTCCAAGACATTGCACCCTCCTTGAATCAAAGGAGTACAAGTCATGGTAGGCCTTTGTGACTTCCAACCCGAGTTCTTCCATGACAATTTTGGGCATGAGATTATGAGAAGCCCCTTAATCCATTAAAAAATTATGCAGCACCTTATCATGAATGTTCAAGGATGTGTAGAAGGGAGGGGATGAATCATCTATGTCTTCTACCATGGGACATAGGACAACTGTTGTCTTTTTATCTTGGATATTTACTGAGCCTGTGGTAAGTTGAGGTGGCTTAGGCTGTAACAACTTAGAGAGGGATTTTTTGAAATCTTCATGTTTGACTAGCTCTGAAATGGGCACAGGAATCCTGATTTTCTAAATTTCATGCTCAAAACTAAAGGAGGAAGGAGGCTTAAGAATTTCCCTCACCTCGGGGACAGGGTCTTTGGCTGTTGGAGAAATATTCTGAGTTTTCTTTTCCTTGGCAGTGATTGCTACAGGTTTAGGAGGCCTTTCTGCTAAGAGAGGATGATCAGGGATATAAGACTGCCCTTCTTTCTTCTTTGACCTGAGGTTGTATCTGTTACGAGTGTTGTTGGATTTTTCCCTTTTACTCAGCTCGTTTATTTGACTGTTCATGAGGGATTCTTCATATGCATATTGAGTCAAATGGGGAAAAGGGGAAGCGTCTTCAATACAATGAATTTTAGGGTCGAGCTCCTCTTGTTCCCTCTCCTCATCATCGACCAGATTATTTTGGAGAGGGGTTTGAATCCTCTGATCATCTATATTTTTGTTCTTTTGCTCCCTTGGCATAATCTAGGGAACATTGTTGTTTGGCCTCCTAAAACCTTTGTTATCAGTATTTTGGGGATTTCTGTAAGTTGGCTTCCCTTCTAAATCCAACCTTTCCACCCTAGACGAAAGTGATTTTAGCATCTTAGTTAATTCATCGATCTGAGGGGAAAGGGCAGAAGAACCAGATGTGGAGGCTTCATATCTCCTCCTGGGTATGTCTCTATCAACTTTATTTATGATTTGATCAACAACCAATATATTCGACTCAACTTCCATAGCCGCATCCTTCATGTGAGCCGGTGAAGTTGCTCATCTTTCCCTCAACAAAAGGCGGAAATCAGGGTCAAAATCACTAGCATAAGTAATTTTGGCTGAAGCTTCTGAGGGATTTATCTCAACAGGGATCTTATGGTACATCTTATTGAACCTCTTGGAGAATTAAGAGACAAACTCTCCTTCCTTTCTCTTCAAAGACCCAAACTCTATCATGTAATACATGAAATCTTTTTTATCTCCCCACTGTCTCAAGAAGGCGTTATCCAAAGCCTCTATCCCATCACCAGATCTAGGAGGAAGGGCCCTAAACCACTTCCTAGCCTTGCCTTCAAGGATATGAAAAAAAATCCTCATCCATACGTCTGCATGCATGATGACATGATGATCCGTAAAACTGTAAAAGGCGTCAAGGTGTTCTTCTACGGTTATATCTCCTTCACCTGTAATCTTGGGTCGCTGCTTGAGGTAGTCATCTGCTGGAAGGGCATTGAGAGGCTGAGGCAACACAAGGGGAACATACCTAGTAGCTATTAAGTCCTCCATCCTGGTCATGGGGGGATTTTCTCCTTCCATGGGAATGTTTGGTGGAGGAGAACTAAGAGGGGAAGGAGTTTGAACATGGGAGACTAGAACTGAGCTTCTAGGTAGAAAGGGAAATAATGGAGGATTTAGAGAAAAAGCTATAGGACTTGAGTCAACAGAGGTTTCACTTTTTTTCAGTGGCTGCAATAGTAATATGAGGGGGGGTGATAAATCTCAAAGTGGGGAAATCTTTTGTGGTCCTGGGTCTAGTCCAAGGTACAACTTTAGGGGAGAGAGGAGTGACAAGGATTTCTCCCTCCAATCCCAGACCATGAGGGGAAAACTCAACAGGAACACTCTCAGAATTTAAAGTTTGAGAAACTCCAGCAGAAGGTATGATAGGGCAATGAAGAGAAGAAAATGGAGTTTCTACAAAAGGAGATGGAAAATTATCAGAAATACCTGGTTCAGCAGTAGAAGCTCCTCCTCTAAAGGATTTTCCCTTTCTGATAATCTTCTCTGGGTCAGCTTCAGGTGTCACTAAAGACAAATGTGGAGTAGACCTTGTATGTCTACCTCTATAAGTCGTGGTTGAAACAATGGAGTCGCCTGTGGGTTCACATCAATGGAGTCACCACAGTGTAGTCTCCAGGTGCATAGTAGAAATCTTGGAGGGCTATGATGCCTGATGCACCTTCAGAATCAGAGGCTCAATGTCATTCAATCCCAGGGAAAATCTTCAACTTCGTCCCCAGCAACAGTTCCAGAAATGTTAGCACCAGAATTCACTCCTCGATTGCAGCAGGAGTAAGCTTAATACCCATCAGTTTATATGTCATGAATGTTTATAAAGGGTGATTGAATGGAAGCAAACTCATAACAATATCGTTTTAACTCAGAATCCTGGACCAGGCTATGCATGAACAGGTGAAGTCTTGATCTAACTTCAGACACTAAGTTGTATTAAGGGTGAGTAGGAGGAAGACTCTGTTGAGAAAATGTAAAGGTCTTTTGTAGGCATCAAGCTTCCAACAACCCAAAGAGGAAAGAACTTAAACACAAGAACTTATTGTATTCAAATTACAAGAACACTAAAAGAAATCATAACAACGTTACCATAAAACATTTATCATAACACAATCACAATGATTCATGTGAATCATTCAATCATGAACTCTTTCAGTATAAGATAGAAACAAGATGGAGTAAGGAAGTTGACTGTCATTAAACAAGAAGTTTCACATACATATACATAACCAGGGAAACCAGTGCTTCATCAAAACTTTACAATAGGGAGCTTAGCTCTACCATCGATACCAACAAAAATGGAAAAAATTCCTACATATACTCAGACTGGCTTGGACTGTCTGAAGCCGATCATATCATGCATTCAAAGCCTTACGTTGATGATCTTCTCTTTCAGGCTACGCATGCAAACATTGGGTAGACTGCCCATGTAGTCGTCTGTCAGACACGATCTTTGTCAGGATGGACTGACAGTCTGCCTCTGCGCTTGTCCCTTCCCATATTTCTATTTATGGAAGGAGACGACGTTCAACCACCATAAACTACCTCAATAATTGTTTTCTCTGGCTTAGGTAAGGCCCGATCAACTCTGCTCTTGGAAAACGTGGCGGCCTTTCCTTGGTCGCTACTACTTCGATGGTCTGCTACGAGGGGGCTTAGCCTACAAACGTGGATGAGGATCTGACAGGGAGGCCGACTGGCACCAACAATGTGAAGGTGAGATGAGGGGTCTAGAGGTGGAAGCACCAGGTGATGGAGACATGGGGGTTGTGACACTAGATGAGAAGTGCCACAGGAAAATGGATAGGACACAGGTGGAAGTGGCATGGAGCATGGGGGTACAGGTGTCAAGAGATAAGAAGGACGAAAGAAAAGGGGACATGAAACCTGGGAGAGTAGAGGATAGGTGTGTGGTGGTGAAAGGTAGGATGGAAATGGGAGATGTGACAAGGGACTAGGAGAGGCAGAGTGGGGGACACTTGTCACCAGGAGGCGAAAGCGGTAAGCGGAGGAGGAATTAGTAAGGGGTTTTAGGAGGGGCCCACAAAAAACTGCCCATATCATACCCCCCCCCCCCCTTNAAGGAAGAATGACAAGGGGGGTCCAAAATGATACCTCAGTCATCGATCTGGGTGCTTAAATCACGGTCGTTGAAACTTGCGCGCCCTCATATCGGACCCCCCCCCCCGCGCGCCCATTAAAGGAAGAACGACCGGGGGAGGGGGTCCGGAATTGGACCCTATCTATAGATCTGGGTGCGTAGATTCTAACCGCTCAGATCCACATGCCCGATAATGCCTATATCAAGCCCCCCCCCTCATGTTAAAGGAAGAAAGGCAGGGGGGTCTGTAATTGAAACTAGATCTAGGCACACAAATTTTGGTCGCCCGGATCTGCCTGTTGCTTAGCACAATGCGTATTTTTCACCCCAAACTTAGGATAAGTGGGTTTTTCAACCCACTTCTTGCTATCTTTTCACCAAAGGGGGTCACTTCATAGGGAAAACACCCCCCTTACATGTTTCTGTGATAACATGCCCCACAAGTAAATTAAAGATGACTTAAACTGTATAAATAAAGACTGGATCATTTCATTTTGGCATATCACATAGATCTTCTCATCAAGTGTGAAAGACCCAGTTGTAGTTGCAGTTGCTAGTTACAGTTGCAATTGCAGTTGCCAGTGACAGTTGTAGTTGCCAGTTGCCAGTTGCACAAATTTTAAGGTGCGTTGTCTTGTCTAGGGTTATCTATATTTTAGGGTTCTTCCTTATACAAGGGATAAATTATTTATGTGTTGGGATTATTTATATTGATGGTGATGTACTTATTGGATAGAATTATTTTTAAGAAAAAAAATTTGGTTTTCTCTCAAGGTTGGGTTTCCCAGGATAAAATTGTTGGAAATATGGCTACAACAGAGATGACGCAGATGATCAAGGCGCAGATGATCAAGGTTGTCATTGATGGCAATCGATTGTTTATGAAGAACAGATGCTGAAACATGCTGCAACACAAATGCAAACAC
>ML786772.1:1009316-1053186 GCA_009831015.1 Picea engelmannii | reverse complement strand
TATTTCTGTTCAAGTGCTATTTCTGTTGCTATTTCGTATATCATTTCTGTGTATTGTGAAGATTATGCTGGATATTTTACTGTTATTCTGTTATTTCTAGCATTTCGTTCATGTTCTGCATATTTTATATATCTGGTATCTTGTAATGTGTTTATGGAGTCACAGAGGAGAGTTCACAGATAAAATTATTGATTACTTCATCCTCAATGGCATCTTTAAGGCTTAAGGCTTGTCCGATAGTCAAGATAGGTTGAGTAGTTTGATCATCATAGTCCACCCATAAGGAATTGTCATTATTAATCAAGGGTGTAGCGTGAGGGTAGAGAGTAAATTGTTTGGTCTCATATCCATTGGAAATTGTCATTAAACCAGATCTACAACTGATAAAGGCATCTGTTGTGGCTAGCCAAGCCCTGCCCAAAATTAGAGGATGACCCCCCAACTTTGTTTTAGGTTGTAATACCACAAAGTCAGCTGGATAATTCCATGACTCAACTGAGATGATTAGGTCTTCAATGACTCCTTCTGGTTTGATTGTAGAATGATCAGCTAATTCTAGAATGGTTGGGGTATCTCTGATTTCATTCTTCAGTTGTAATAGTTGTAAAGTTTCAAGAGTCATAATATTGATAGCAGCACCTAAGTCTACCAGAACTCGAGGAATTATTGTTTTTCCAATTTGCACTGTGACAGTAGGATGGTCGGGATCACCATATTTAACTAGAGGAGCTTTACCCGACATTAGTGCAGACAAATCACCCATGACATGAACTGTGAGGGGATCTTTAGTTTTCCTACCAGGTTTCTTAACACAAATGTCTCGCATAGTTCTGGCATAAATTGGTACATCTCGTAGTGCTTGTAATAGTGGAATTTTGACATAGAGATTTTGTAATTCCCCTAGAAGATTGAAAGCAGGTGGCTCAGGATTTTTAGTCAAAGCTAAATGCTCAGGGAATGGTGGTTCTGTTGTTTCAACAAAAGTATTTGAGGATGGTTGTACCTCTTCAGGTGAATCATGATTTTTTATTTCTTCTTTGTCAGAATCAGAAGAGGTAACATCATCAATAATAGGTTCTACTATTTTCCCAGATCGTAAATGAATATCATTTCATTATGAAGGGAAAAGAGAAAGTATAGGCTAGTTTTGAATACCAATACACTGCAATGCCTTATTATTGGGGTTAGGGTTAGGTTGTATAGGTAGTTGGGGCCACATCATTTGATTATTCGGTGGATCACCTAATGGTAAAGGGAGTGGTTGCTGAAATTGTGATTGAAATTGAGGAAATTGATTTGGGAACGGGGGTTGTTGACCTCTCCAATTTGGATTCCATTGGTTAAGGTAAGGTTGTTGTTGTGAAGGCCAAGGTGTCCATATTGTTGGGTCTACAAAGGGAGGGTTTGTTTGTTGCATGGGTGGGTAATTCATTTGATTGGAGGGTGGGTATTGCATTTGGTTAAAGGGAGGGTAATTTGCTTGACTAAAAGAAGGATAATTATTCCAATGATTAGAAGATGTAAATGGCATATTAGGATTCATACCTTGTCCCCGCGGTTTTCATTGCCTTCTCTGTGTCAACAGATAGACAACTTCAACTTCTTCATTAGTTGGTTGTAATGCTGATTTGATTCCTGGTAAAGAAGGGCATTATTGAGTTTCATGATCCTTATCACAAATGGTGCAAATTGGATTTTTGTCCAACGAGCATTCCCTTCGTGGGTGCTTTTCTCCGCATTTGGAACAAAAGATGGATAGAGATGCTTCTGCTTCAGCTTGTTTCTTTTTAATCTACAAGGTGTCAATTTGTGAAGCAAAAGAACTTAACATTTCAGTTTTAAAATCCTCAAGTAAATTACCTATTTCGGCTCTTGTTGCTCCTCCACTGGCTGATTTTTGAACTCTTGAAAATGTGGTATCCCTACTATTTGATCTATTCCTTCCAGCTCATCTTGAACATCTTTTATAGATGTTAACAATTTCATCATATGATTCTTTGGATATGTCCCCTTTTCCAAGCATATTCATCATATATAGACAGTCATCCCTTACTCCTTTTAATAATATTGTTTTATGAATATCTTTACTTACATCGGGGTGACTGGATCTTTGTAGATTATATTGTAGCCTTTCCACAAAGTCCTCCATATTTTCATCCTCTTTCTGTATCATCTTGAATAGTTCCTCTCTTTTTTCTCTTGTTCGACAATAGTCTTGATATTTGTGCAGAAATTTATGTTTCATCTGATCCCATGTTGTGATTACATGACCTCCAAGACTCATGAACCATCTTAATGCATTTCCCTTTAATGTTGCTGGAAATAGCTTTAATTTTTTAGCATTGGAAATTTAATCATAACTTCTACATAATATGTCAAACTCGAAAAGGAATTCATCAGAATCTTAAGAAGATAAACCATGAAAGTTAGGTAAAGATGAAAGTGAAATATTCTTCATGGGAGCTACTCCTCTAGGAAGATCAGCAATAGGAAATCCTAAGGTAGAAAAATAATTTTCATCGTTTACCTCTCCTTCAATACCTACCTGTTCTTCATGGTGCAGTTCTTCATTATACCCATCCATGGTTTCTTCTGTTTGTTCCCCTACTGCACTTGCTCAATCCTCAATGTTGTCTGTTGGTTTTTCAACTGTATTTGTTTCAAAGTTTGCTTGAAAGGAAGGTTGAAGCTTTGGTTTTCGATAGCTTGGCCATTGAGGAATGACGGATTCAGATTTTGATATAATCTTGTCGATAAAATTCTTTCTTCCTCCTCTTCCTCTGCCCCTGCCACCTGTAGGGTCAGTTTCCTTGGGGGGCCCATGTCCTCTCATGCAATCTGTACATCTGAAATAAAAACATAAATGCTTTTGAAATCTATAATTGCCTTCCCCGACAATGGCACCAAAATGTTGGTCACTATAATTGCTTATTACTTAAAACAATCAAGTGTTACATAAATTGTCAACCCAAGGAAGTCTGTTAATTTCAAAGGCGATCACACACTATATATGCTCAATCTCAAAAGCAATCCAAAGTTGTAGTAAAAGTACACTAATCACACCTTGCTTTGAACAGACTGAAGTTCCACTTTGAATTACAGTAAAAGAAATCTATCTATTGCAGACTTTAAGATTCAAAGGAAAATAATTATCAGAAGAATCATGGATTACATTAAGAAACAACAACCTAGGAAAAAGGAACCTTTCAGCATACTGCAAATAAGACTAACTATTCTATAACAGAGAACATGACCCTATTCCCCAAAGCAGGAATCTTCAGCACCTGTCTCTGACTATCACACTTTCATAAACTCATTCTACAAACAGAATTACCAATCAAAATGATTAACAATTACCTAGGAATGAATTGTATGAAAACGATGTAACAATCAGTGGAAACAGAGTTTCAGCAAAATAGAGTTTTAACAAGGTATGAATAAAAATAATACTAACACACTACAAAAACTAATGGGTGAATCTTGTGAAGAAGGTGGGCCCTCTCCTTCTCACAAGATTCCTCAGAAATGAAAGCAACTAAGAAGAAATGCTCAGAATGATCTTTTATTCATCTGTCAAATGTGACAAGTTACAATATCAAAAGTGAACACACTCCTTCTCTGTAATTCCCTTCTAGCTAAGCCTTTCGTAATCTCCCCTCTAATGCTGATTTCTCCCCTATTTAAAGAGGAGAAACCTCATAATACAAGTAAGCATAAAATTACATGTGTACATACAAATCCTATTCTTAGTCTGATCTAATCTTCTATGCTGGAATAGGATATTCTGATCTTCCATAGAAAAATGTTGTTAGAGTGGTTGTAATGGTGCCAGCTTGAGGTACAGTTGTTGCAGCCGGTATAACATCTCCTTTATTTATCTTTTATTGTTACTGTTGTATGTGAAATATTGTTTCAGCATCGCAAATCACAGACTGTTTCAGCAACGGGATTTGTGTACTGTTTGACTATTTCAGCAATGGGATTTGTGTACTGTTTGACTGTTTCAGCAATGTGGTCTTCAAGCAACAATGATGGTTGTAATGGTGTTGGCTTAAGGTACAGTTGTTGCGGCCAGTGTAACAACTCCTTTAATTATCTTTTCTTGTTACTGTTGTATGTGAAATGTTGTTTCAGCATCGCAAATCACGGATTGTTTCAACAATGGGATTTGCGTACTATTTTATTGTTTCGGCAACATGGTCTTCAAGTAGCAACGATATATTAACTGCAGTCTTCAAACTGTTTTAGCAACTATATGTTTCTGATTAATGGCAAAGTATGAAAGTAATGTAAAATTACATGTAAAACAAATTAAACATATACCAAAGAGAAGAAACGTTATATACCTTTGGAAAAATAGATTAAGGTGATAATGTAGGATTAAATATGAGTGGGAAAAGGATGTAATGATAGAAAAAGGTATGAGCAAAAAGGTACATTATAGGGTCCTAACACCTCTCACATAGGGTTTATGCACGAGGTCGCATTCGGGTGAGTTACGGAGATTATCCCTCCATGGTTCAACTATTTGTAGAGGTCGGATTGTATATTGGGGGTCACTTGAGGGTATAGCCACGATTATGTGTGGGAGCCTCTCAAGTTTATTTCGAACTTGTTATCCTGCCCATACGTCCGGATCGAACTATCAATTGTACCTGCCCAGGGGCTGACTACAAATTGGTGACCATAGTAGCCATAATCTTTAGGGTCTTACACGAGGTGATGGTGAAGGGAAGTCTCACTATACCTGGAACAAACATTGGTCAAACTCACTCAGGCTCCTTGGAGGGTAAATCCACAATTACTGTGTGGAAGCTTGCACCAAGGTGTAAGTCTGTTAAGTAGGTTGCCAACGTAACTGATCCACCCGCTCTATCCCCACCCCTTCCTATTTTGATCTCACGACGTTGGATTTCATCACCAACTAGTAGTTTCATTGTGGGAAGGTTTTGTTTGATTGTTTGCTTCTCAGATTCATAGCATGTGTTGGTTGTGTTACTTAGTGGAACTTAGGTCAATTCAGTGTTAATGGAATCAAATCCTGAGAGTACCAATGGAGGAACCCAATCTCATGGGGAACCTTATACCTTTCCTTCTTTTGGAAACATTGGTCCTCTGTACATTGCCACACTGAGTCTTCTGGGACTCACCATTGGATTACCACTTTGGTTGTTTCCCACTTCGGTGATCTCGAATCCTCCCAATGTTTCAACTGAACCTAATACTTTAGATTTCAGTACACCACCCACACATCAACCTCACATCAACTTTTCTCCTTCTTCTCCCATTAAGTCTCCTTCCCTTTATCCTTATTTGTCTAGTGAAATCTCTAAAGCAAGTAGCCAGGTTGATCAGAAGAAGAAGAAACAGAAAGAGAAGAAGAAGAAGAGCCCGAAAAGGACCAAGGCCCCAACAACATCAAATGTTGGATCCAAGCAACCAGTTACTGTTAATAGTACTGGGAATGTTGATGAGGTCAACAAGATTAAAATAAAGAATCTGAAACCCAAATTCCCTTGTAGTCTTTGTAAGGGTGACCACTTTCTAAGGGATTGCCCTGGTATTCCCAAGGTTTTAGAAATGTGGTCCTCTGCGTCATCGACATCTGCGGTACATGCTGGTGATGCCCCATCAACTAGTGACATTCAGGTTGGTAAGAAGAAGACAACTGTCAAATTCCCATGTATGTTATGCAAAGGTGATCATTATTCTCACCTTTTTCCTCGCATTGACGAGGCTTCTTCTCTTTTGGAAAGACTTCAACTTCCAAAAGGTTATCATAAGCTTTTCCCCAACCCATCATTAGTTGATGGACTGGTCAATATGTTTCCATCCCCAGTCAGTCTGGTTGATCAGGTGGTCAATCTAGTTTCCTCCTTGATTGAACCACAAACCCAAGTAGTTGATCCAATTACGTCATCAGTCAGCCCCACTCTTCATCTATAGAGTGAAACCCAAGTGATTGATCCAGTTTCTTCCTCAGTCAATCCCACCCTTCATCTGAAGAGTGTTAAAGTGGTCTATCTGGTTCTATCCTCAATCGATCCCACTCTCCTATTAGAGAGTGACACCAAAGCGGTTGATCTGTTTCCACCCATCGACCCCATTCTCCCCTTGAAGAATGAAACCCAAGTGGTTGATCCAGTTCTGTCATCAATCAATCCCACTCCTCTTTTGATGAGTGCCAAACTAGTCCCTTCCTCGGTTAGTCCCACCCTTTCTCTGAAGAGTGCCTGTGTGGTTGATTTGATCCCATCATCGGTCAATCCCACTCTTCCTCTGAAGAGTGCCTGCATGGTCGATCCAATCCCATCATCAGTTGATCCTACTCTCCCTCTAGAGAGTAAACCCGCTACTACCCATGTTTTTCTCATTGATACAAAATCTACCGTGCTGGGGAGCATTCCTCCTTATCCAGCAAAACCCCCTCCAAGTAATGAGGCCATCCTTTTTGATTGGGGTGCGCTAATAGGACCTCGTCTTCCCTCTCACATTCCTTTCCATATTATAGTACAGGTTTGTGGTCGGGACATTCCTCAAACACTGATAGATGAAGGTGCATCCATTAGTATTTTGTCCTATGTTGCTTGGCACGCTTTGGGTTGTCCTCAGCTTGCGCCGATTACACAGAATCTGTTAGCTTTTAACAGAAGAACTAGTCAACCTTTAGGGACCCTTCCTCAGTTTCCTGTAATTTTGGGAGGGAAAACTGTCTTTATTGATTTCATGGTAGTCCGAGACCCCTTGGATTTCTCTTTACTCCTTGGGTAGGATTATGTCTATTCCATGAAATATATTGTGTCCACTCTTTTTTGTGTGGTATCTTTCCCTCACGATGGAAGAATTGTGACTATTAATCATCTTTCCTTCATCGGTCCTGACCGTATTACCTCCCTGAATGGTTCTTATATGATGAAAGTATCTCCCCCTCCGCATGTCAATTATGTGGCATTATCTCCCATGACTTCGAATCCCGATGATTTGGATCCAGTAGTTGACATGGTGATCTCTTCGGTAGGGCTATTGGAGCTTGATCTCCTTACCCCTGTCACGACCCTCGACATGTGTCCCTTCCAGAGTGATTTTCTTCCATCTAGTGATGATCTCTTGGAATCCATGACCGAGTTTTGTCCCTTGACATGGTATCCTTCCAGAGCGTTATTCTCTTGGAAGCCATGATCAAGGAGAGTCTACGAGCATAGTTTCTCTTCTCTATTGAAAGCTCATTAAAAAATGAAACACTGTTCACAAGCATGGTTTCTCTCCTCTGTGGCAAGCTCGTTAAAAAATGAAACAGAAGCCTTGAGCATAGTTTTCCTCTCTGTAGAAAGCTCGTTAAAAAATGAAATAGAAATCTTTGGATTAAATCTGGAACCCTGAGCATAGTTCTTTTCCTATGTCAAGCTCATTAAAAAAATAAATAGTCACCTCTCTTGAACCTTCATTTTATCCACTCTTCTCCTTTTTCTCCATCTAGTAGAGAAATTGGTGACAAACTCAAAGTCGGTGAATGAATTGAAGCTTGGAGGGCATGTCTCTAGCCTTTGATGATCATTCTGGAGTTAATCCCCCATCTTTCAAGCTGGGGGCATACCGAGCTTAGTCTTTGTTCTTTCTCATGCTCGTAAATACATGAGAATGCAACCGAGTAAACTTTTATCTCTTTTTCGGACCCGCATGGTTAAACGAAAAAGGAACCCCTTAGAGTCGTCTTTGAGCTCTTTTCAGACTCTCTAAACATGAAAATATTGCCGAGTGGTCTTGCTTCCTTTCCCACTCGTTAAAAGGTTTGAAAGGGCATCTTTCGAGTGATAATTTATCTCTTTTTCGTCCTTGCGAGACTAACATTATGAAAAAGGACAACATTGGAGTCGTCTTTAAGTTGTTTTCAGACTCTCTAAATATGAAAAACCACTTATTTTACCTTCTCTGGACTCGTTAAACAATCATACATTGAAGGGCCCATATGGGAATGAAACCTTACTTCTTATAGTTCATTAAACAAAGGAAGAGGGACTTACCGAAGGTGAGTCATATCGAGCATGTGTTACCCTCCTCGATCTCATTAAATTAAAAAGAGGTACTCGTCTATCTGGATGGTGGAAAGATTGAAAGAAGCTAGCTGAGCAGTTTTTTGAGAACGCTACTAGTAGCTCTTACGGTCGCCCTTGAACACGACACTTTGTCTTTGCACACATTTTAAATCTACTGAACCTCTACACTGAACCAATCCTATGAGTTTATTTTACTCCTTTGGGTCACCCGACGAAAGTCACCGTATCCACTACATTATCGTGTTTTGGTCCTTGTCAAGTTTCTACTATTGTGCCTCAGTGTTCAAGGGAAGTATCTGCCTCGAGAGTCAGCCATCACAAATATCTTGTTTCAATACCCGTGCCAGTCCATGTTCATTTGATTTACCAATTACATCTTTGTGTCTTTTTCATGTTGTTGATGGGGGATACATCAAGGCCCCCCTTCAACGAGTCTATTCCTGTCGAATTTGCACATTATCTAGGAGCTAGATTTAGAAACCAGTTAGTACTTTGGGACCTACATGCCTCAATGGCAGGCCTCCTTGTGTCTGAAAGTGGGTTTACATCATTGACCTCTAATCGGATGATTCCATGGATGTTTGACTTCATCTCATCTATTCACATTCGTTGGAATGTACTAGAGTACCTTGGGAATCATTGACATCAATGGTGATCTCCTTCGCGCTTGTTAACGGTTTACAACATTGATCGGTAATCAAGTGGTTTCTGCCATGTTTGACATCAGGACATCTATTCACATGGTTAGATTCGTACTACATCGGGATCGGTAAGAATACCCTAGGATGAGTTTTCACTCTTATGCATACTTTTCCCAGGTTGTGAAGGAGTTCTTTTGAACTATGACACATATACTGTTACATAGATCCACATTGTATTGGTCATGGCTATGTCTTGTCATCTCATAGATCCACTGTGTATTCTTCATGGCTATGATCGGTTTAGGTCATCGGAGTATAGATCCACATTGTATCTGCAGTGGCTATACCATTTTTTAAATATAATTATGGATCCGCAGTGTATTTTATGGTGGCCATACCTAAAAAGTCTTTATCACTCAAGCATAGGTATGCCTGCCTTGGGTTTTGAAACATGTCATAATATTTGTTTGATGGTTGTGTGCAGGGTTTTCTGGTTTATATGCGTCCATACACTTGCTCAAAAAATTCTACAAAGTATTTCAGTCATCATCATCTTCTAGCTTCATACTTTGGGGGCCAATCTGTTACACCTCAAAATTACTCACTTCGATAGTGTCGCAAGTGTCATCATTACAAGTGTTGTAAGTGTCACATACTGTCTGCAAGTGTCGCATCTTGACTACAAGTGTTGCAAGTTTCAAAAACATCATACAGCCATATTTCCCATGTCGTGCCTCTAACGACATCACAAAGACACGTAAGAAACCCCAAATACTAGTTTTGAAGAAAAGAAGTCACTTGACAGGGAGTACAAACCTTTTGACACTGAAAGAACCACTAAAAAATGAGTTTTGGAGAGGAGCGCTCCCCTACCCACTGTCAGGGAGTGCTGGTGCTCCTTGAGCCTCTTTGGGGGAGTGTTTGAGCACCCTGTGCACCCTTTTGGGGGAGCACTACCCCTTTTCTGAGAAAATTTTGGGTTTGTTGAGGCAAATCAGGGATGAATCCCTCAATTCCTGAAGGTGGTTGGATTTGAATAGATGGTCAAGGAATGATCTTAGGGAAGATCCTCAACTGAAGGAGAGGAATCCTCAACTTATTCCAAAGATATCTCAAGTGGTTGGACCTCTCCAAGGTTATATAAGGAGGCCTTCTCATGGTGAAAGGTACAATGGAGATTGAGAATTATACCTAACTTATGATCTCATAAGAAGGTATTGACATGGAAAATATTGGATATGTGAAACTTATGATCTCATGAGTGAGATGTCATCAAAGCAATCAGTGTAGATTACTTGAGCAAGGGGGTTGGACAAGGAGAACTGGAAAAAGCTGTTGCACCTTCATTCAAAGGATTGTAAGTAGTTTTACTTGCTCTCATTAATATAATCAATGCTTGGCCTATTTCTTTCAAACTTATGCTTGTTCCATATGAGTTTGTCTACAGTAGATGGATCTATGTTTGAGCTAATCTCAGTAGAGTAGGAAGTCTTTTGTACCTTTGTTTATTTTACAAGACCGATCAGAGAGCTCAGGATCAAAGCTCAGCTAGGACTTTGCAAAGACAAACGTCACTAATAAGGTACATATCTTTCTCCTTCTCTTTCATTTATTATCTTGATTAGATCTAAAAGGAAGTTAGTGTCCATGTTAAGAACTTTTCTGTCTTGGCCTTAGGATTCTAGATACCAAGAGGGAATCCACTTGTCCACAGGGGGATTCACCTACAACATTCTATTATCTATGATTGGAAGCATTTGATGACTTCACATTTCTTCAATACTTGTTCTTCCATATTATCTTCTACTACTATCGATACTTTTGGAATGGTCTTGTATAATATCTGGATAGTCACTTGTGTTTTCTACGATATGATTTTGGATTTGTCCTTTTCCTTGAGGTATTTATTTACCCTTTCCTTAGCCTCATTTTTGTATTTCATTACTTCCTCCACTCATCTTTCAAATTCCTTCTTCAACTGGAGTGCAACATCGTATTGTTGTTGCAGTTGAGCCTTTTCATCCATAATTTTTGTCAGCTCTTGTTGTGCTTCATCTCCTCGATTCTTAATATCTTGCAATAATCCTATTTGAAAGTATTGTAATCTTTGTATCGACATCCTTGATACCACTATGTTCAGGTGCCCTAGTGCGTTCACCTGTTCTTGTAATTCGGACATTGGAAATGCAAGTGTGTTTGTCTCAATTTGGAGTGTTTTATGCTCGACTGCTAGTTGGCTTAAGGTTGGATGTGTGGCCTCTTCTTCCTTCCTGGGAATTATGGATGGTTCTCCCTTGGTCATGTTCTCTTTTTTTAGGCTGGAAACTACTAAGAGTTGTTGGAGTGTTGCCAACTGATCTTGCACCCTTTGTTTCTGATCTGTCTGTTTCTTCGTTTCTTCCTCCATGATTTTCTCCACAATATCTCATACTTGATAGCCAATGTGGTCAGTATCACCATTGGTTAAAGTATAAATTGGGGGTTCCTTGTGTGATTTAGTCTTGTTGTGTGCCCCTCCTGTTGGTTCCTTTCCCTCATCCTTTTGTTTTTCTCTTGCTATGGGGACTATCTATTGAACTTCTATTTTTAATTGGCCAGGGATATCTCTTGTGCCATTGTTTTGATCATTCCCCTACTCCTCATCCAATTCCCCATCACTCTTATCCTTCTCTTCTTCATATTTTGGGTTCCTTGTTTTCTCTATTGGGGTTTTCCACCCATCTTCCCAATCATGCATGATTAGGAATACTTCTTTCGATGTCAACCTATAGCTGGTTCGAAACCATTGGCATGTCAGGTTCTTCTTTTCCTACACATACATGTGGTGCATGATTTCTTTGAATCATGCAATGTCTTTGTATGTTTCGACTATCTCACCTGAAATGCACAATGTATGGTCGATTATACGCATGATCGTATTGAAGTATACAAAAAATGTAATAGTACTATCATTTTGCCTCCTTTTGGTCAACGTATTCCATAAGTTGGCATACCACAAGGCCATACTACCTCTACCAGATGAGCCCATGCATTGATAGTAGCCTGGTTTCTGCCATTTGACCAGCGCAATCAAAATCAAAATCCATGCCTAGTGAAATTATGTTCCCTTTTCCTGGGCCTCAATACAATATTGAAAAAAATTGTTCAACAAGAAGGTGGCCTGGTTCATTTGAACCCCTTAAATGCATTTTTATGCAACTACAATTACTACAGGTGGTACTCCATCCTTATGAAATTTGCGCAACAACTTGCAGGCCAATACCTACATTGAAAACCAAACATTGTCATCACTAATGTCTTTAACATCCAATCCCCTTTCCCCCTGAAAGTCTGGAACTTTTCCTTCATTACTTCTAATAGGGCTCTCTCCTCTACCTTGTTGAACAAAATTTCCAGATCCTCTCTGGATTTTTGGAGCCATGTGATTTACACAATCAACGCAGTATCAATTGACACTAGGGGGTCAAGCCACAATGTCCCCCCATGGATGTAGTTGAGCAGTAACTTCACATAAGTATTAATTTCCAAACTGTGTCTGAAGTGTGGGATCTCCCTCAGGTTTAGTATGCCTAAATTCTTCAATCTTGTTTCCCATACTTGTGTCTCCAGCACTATTGATGTTGTGCCAGATGCTCTCTTAGAGCACAAGTATTTCTCCCTATCCAGATCTGAGAACTTTCTCTCATCAGTGATATCATGATCCATGAACTTAAGGTTGGGAACGTTTTCGATCATTTCTCCTTCAATACTTACACCAGGTGGGACTGGAGATGTTTCCATTGGGTATTTCCCATCTTTTGGTACTTTTATTAGTGGCATGTTATCCATCCTAGGTAGGATGTAATTTATGTGGAATTTTTCTTGTGAAGTCGAAGCCGAAGCCAAAGCCCTGGGTATTTACTCAACCTATGGTGTAATTGTTGGGCATTTTGATTGTTTTCACGCTGCTGTTGATGGCACTCCAAATTTTGGAGGGGCCATTCATCTTGTGTGATGGGTTCCTTGACTTTCTATGTGGTTGTTATTTGGTAGTTGTAATTCGGCTCTAAATCACTTGGGTTCACTCTGGTTTTCTCTAGTTCACTCTCTTTTGCGTGTAGATCTTAGTCACAATTATTTACACTTAGCGACCTTCGACTATTTTTGTGCCTCCTTTCCAACTGTGCATGTCTCATCATGCCTTAATGAACTTTTCCAATCCACCAATGGGGTTGATGAATGGTTAAATAAATGTGTCTTTATTACCAAATCCATAGTGTGATTTTTTCCTCGTACTTCCAATCTGTCATGATTTCCGACAACTTTTACCATTTAAGATTATACGGTGTCTTTATGACCTGTCATTTCCCCATGTGTAGTCATTGTTTTCGTGAATTAATTCTTCCAATGGTCTTGTCAATGTTAAACTATGCAATTGTTCTTGCTTTTGCATCTATTTTCTTCATAGTCTTTTTCTTCTATGTATTATTTTCTAAATTTGCACAGTTACATTCTAATGTGTGATAACCATTCTATTTGTGCCAGGTCTTATTTCCTTTTACTCAACACTCTTTTTATTTTTCTATATCTACTTTTTATTTGATTTTCTTCCTTTTTCTATTTTTTATTTGTTTTTCTATGTTTTTTCGTCCTACCATAGTACAACTACTATGATACATGTGTTCGGGCATAGCTCTGATTATTGCATAGACTGGCGTCCATCTCTATAGAGTTTCAACCAACTTCCATTCGCCATTCCTCCAAGGACTTCTCCATTTAGGGTTTCCAACTACGCGGCACCTATCTCTGTTACATGTTGAATCACATAGGGTCCTAACCAATGCATTCTAAACTTTCCTGGATGTTGCATGAACTTGTTGTCATAGATTAATACCAAATATACTACTTGAAACTTTTTCCGTTTAATGTGTCGATCATGCCATGCCTTCTCTCTTTCCTTCTGAACTTGATGATGGAAACCTGCAACAAACCGATCTTCCTCAAGTTGTACTAATTATGATATTATCTCCTCTATTGCACCAGAGTCTAATAGATCAATGATTTTTGCAATGGACATGCTAGGTAGAATAAACTCCATTGGCAACAATGTTTCTTTCCCAAAGACCAAACTGAAAGGTGTCTACCCTATAAAAAAATTACTTGTAGTCATGTAAGCCCATCATATTGTAGGAAATCTTAAGTCCCAATCATCTCTCCCTACGTTACAATTTTTTGTCAAAACATTCTATGAGATTTTAATGAAATATTCCACTGTTCCATTGGCTTGAGAATGATATGAGTAACTCTTCTGATGAAGAATTTGAAACTCCTCGGTCAATGCTACAATTTTCTTATTCATAAAGTGTGTGCCTTGATCATTGAGTAATATGCGTAGACATCCAAATCGTGTGACTACATTCTCAAACAAAAATCATGCAACAGTCTCCACGGTGAAATTTTTAATTGGGGATGCTTCTTTCCATCTTGTCAAATACTTTGTTGTAGTGATTATGTACCTTTCCCTATATCTTCTTTCTTGTGGGTTGATTGGCCCTACAAATTATATGGCCCATTTATGAAAATTATTGCAACATAACTTGTGGATTTAAAGGAATTTCATCCCTCCTAGATGGATTTCCCACTCTTTGGCATACATCACATGATTCATAGTATTCCTTAGCATCTTTGTGAAGTGTGGGCCACCAAAGTCTTGTGCAAAAAATATTTTTTGTCGTTTCTCTCCCTCCATAATGTACTCATGCAATCCTGTCATGCACTTCTTCGAGTATTATCGATATTTTTTGTTCCAACACACAACTTATCAATATTCCATTTTCACTCAACTTGTATAATTTCCCTGCAATCAACTGATAATCTATTTCTTTCACTACCAGTTGTTTTGTCTGCACAACTGTCGTGTCTGATGGAGCCATACATGTACTTAGAAACTGCATGATGTCCAAGAAGTAATCATCCACCATATTTACTGCAAATAGTTGTGCATCTGGGAAGCTTTCATCTAAATTTATTTCATCTTCTCCTAATAGTATGCACGATAGATGATATGGTCCTGCAATCAACTTCCCTAGTTTCACTACAACCCAAAAATTGCATTCCTAGAACAATAGTGGCCATATTTATATTCTCCCTCCAAACACTGGCTTGTTCACTAAGAATTGTAATGTAGAATGGTATGTGTACATCCTAAAGTGAGAACTCAATAAATAATGTTTGAACTTTTGTAGTGCATAAACCATTGCCAATCCTTCTCATTCCATGGTAGTATAATTCTTCTCCATTATGGACAGCTTCCTGCTTGCAAAATCAATTGGGTGATTTATGTTTGCCTCCCCTGGTTGAGATAGTATTGCACCCAATGATATGGATGATGCATCTACGTGAACATGGAACTCCTTGTTCCAATATATAAATATCAGAATTGATGTGGTTACTATTTGTTTCTTTAATGTGTCCAGACCCTTCTGACAGTCCTTGTTCCATTGAAATTTTACTTCCTTCTTTAGCAACTTTTCCATCGGTGTTGTGATCTTCGCATATCCTTTGGTAAATTTTATATAATAACCTATATGACCTAGAGTTTCCCTGAGTTTTCTGACTGATGTAGGTGGTTCTAAATCTAAAATTATTGCAATCTTGGATGGATCTACTAGTAATCCATGTTTGCAGACTACATGTCCCAACAAAATTCCAAACAATGCATAAACAATGCACTTATTCAAGTTCAGTGAAATATGACACTATCTACACCTATCCAACATTATCATGAGTACTTCTATGTGATCCTTGAGTAGACTAAAAACAGTCAAATCATCCAAGTACACTTCAAGGAACTTATGAATAAATTCCTTGAATGTTGCAACCACAACTCTGGAAAACACAACAGGGGAATTCTTTAGTCCAAATGGAATTATTGTATACTGATAACTCCCCCACTCTGTTGTGAAATTAGTCTTGTGTTGGTCTTCTGGCACAATCTTTATCTGATGGTACCCCAAGAATCCATCTATGAAATAATAAGTTTATTTTCCTCCTATGTTATCTAGTACCTCATATGTGAATGGTGTTGGGAATGGGTCATGTAAACACATGTCATTCAGCTTCCTCAAATCCATGCAGATCCCAATTCCCCCTGTATTCTTGTCCTGTACCACCATTGTGCTAATCCATTCTGATTCCTCCATAGGTTCAGTGATTCATGCATTCGGCATCCTATCTATTTTTGCTTTCACTTTTTCCTTGTACTTCGGATTTAACCTATAAGGTCTCTATCGTACTAGCTTAGCTCCTAGTTTCAGTGGAATATTCATCTCACCTAAGTCCCCTTCTATCCCCTTCATCTCTGAAAATTTTGATGGGAATAGGTCTTGATATTTGTGCAACAAGTCTGCAATCTTCTCAATTGTTTCATCACTTTAGTAATCCCCTATCTGTGTGAACTTCATATTCTATGTCATCCCAATGTTTACCTTCCACATCTTTATGGGTTGTGTGTACGCAGTGGACTCAAGCTCTGGTCCTTCTACTGCCCATTCTCTTTCTGTTTCAGATACTTGCATGTTCCTAGGATCTTTCTCATCATTCTCTTCCTTAGCCACATTGTAGCACTCCAATAACTCATGGATAATCATACTAGCCTTGTGCGCATTGCCACTGGTACCACCTCCATCGACCCTTATTCTAAGAAGATCTTAGTTCAAATAGCCTATAGTGTTGCATCTATTGATGGATATTCATGTTCAAATGTAAATTTGGCTTTGAACCTCTAAGCCATTTATTCCCATCTTATTGTCTCTCTGCACATTTCCAATTCCAAATACCAATTCTTTGGAATTATGTCTAGTGTATGTATAAATCTATGCATCCATTCTGTCTCTGGTACTAATCTCCATAAGGTCCTGCACTATGCAACATGACCTTCTAGATCACTCCATCGTGTATACTTCTACACAATGTTTTCTACCTCAGTACCGAACCTTACTTGGATTAGTCTTCTACATTGTGACCAATCATTTACTCATTCTTTGTTTGCATCCCACCATATGGTTGGAGTCGCTTTTAGGAGAACATCTAGTGCTAACAACCTTTAAGTTTTTGGTACCTACAACTCAAATTCCTTTACAAATAAACTTATATCAGTTAATCCATCGTACCTGGGTGGATCACATAGCTTTGTTCCAATCTAGTGCAAATATCAGGTCATGCATGCACATCGTCTAGGTGAGACTTCGTGCATCCTCGGCTACCAATGCTCTAGACCTTCCTCTAAGTCTGATGCACATGAACTAATACTTCTCCAACTTAGCATACCATATTCAATAGGGCTTACATAATCATCCATATGCACAGTCATGTTATATAAGTTTTCAATATCATTTCCTCTAGCTGGGTCTATGTATCTCTTTCCTTCTGATGGGTACAAGGGTGCAATAAATTTTAAATCTCCAACCTCAAATATCATCTCCCTCCTCTTCAAGTTAATGACCGCATGGTTATCAAAATCCCATTCCAGTCCCATCAGTGTTGGATATGGTTGACTTTCATCCATAGTCTCAATAACTTCAAATTCTACCACATTATGCACCCCATATATGTTCATAAGTACTCATGTCAAATGCCCAATCGATACTATTTTGTGATGATCTGTGAGCCTTAACTTAACAAGAGACCAAACCAACTTGTTTTTTCCTATTGTATCCCTTGTATTCTTAGGTAAAACATTCACATCATACCTCAAGTCCAAGATGACATTATCCACATCATACTCCCCAATTTGTGCATTGAATCTAAATTCTATGTTGGTCCTCTTCCTACACAGTACCTGATTTACCACCCTTTGTGCAATGGGAGTTTCCCTTCCTCATGTGCAGTGATCAATCATGTCATAGAGTGTACTCATTGTAGTTTCATCTTTCATTATCTCTATGCAACTTCTCAAGAATTTTGTTAGCGTGCTTACCTTTCCAATTGGTTTCTTTGGCACAACGTGATCTCGTACATGAGGCACAGATGATGTTGATGCTCCCCAATCCTTTCCAATTAATTCTTTCCTTTCCCTCTGATATGTATCCTTTTCTTGCATAGGATCAAAGGTTGGCATAGGGCCAACTAACTTCCTTACCCATTTCTCAGTTTGTTCCCCTCCATTCATCACATCATCTTATGTTCTAGCTCCTATGCACGTAACAAATACTATTCTTGGTCCTTCGTTGCATTTCTCGGATGATATTTTCTATACATTTTGATTTGGATTCTGGTTCTGGTTCCCTCTAGCCTACCATTTCACAACTATTTGGGGACAATGTTTTGTCGCATGGTCCATTTCTCTATAGTATGTGCACGTTGTACATGAATTTAGACAATTGCAAGACAAGTGTCCTTGTTGATTACAATTGTAACATATAATCGGTCCTCTTCCTCCCCTACCAAAATTTCCTCTTCCAAAGTTTCCTCTATTCCCTGGATTAAATCCTCTTTGATTATTATATTTTGGAACAGTCCCTTCTATTGTAACATTATCCTCTTGAATCTTGTACATATCTGAAGTGTTCTCCCTCATCAAGTCGAATGCACGACAATCCTTCTCTTTATGTCTCACAGACTTGCAAAAATTGAAAAACAAGTTCCTTGGTGTACTCTCATACTTTTGTAGTAATGGACACTCAGTTGAGTGATTCCCCCATTTCTTACATATCTTTCAATATCCCCCTCCTAGTAGTGTATTTGACACTCAAGTTTCCAAATACTACGCGAATGTTGGGTATTCATCCTTGTGATGGCCTTTAACCCTACACTTGGTACACCAGACTTGTTTGCATTTATCCTTCCCTTTTGTAAGTTCTTCCAATTGAATCGTCAATGTACCCAAATATGTCTGAACTTGTGTCATCTCTCCATTATCTCCTACATGTGATGATTCCAATTTCTAGCACCTCGGGCTACAAGACAACTTTTTGTTGAATCAATGGCCTATGAATGTGTGGTAGAAAACCTGCAATAAACTATTCTTGATGTTGTTTATCGGGGATATGGAAAGTCAATCTACCCATCATATCCTTGAACCTTTGATCTAATTACCATACCGACTCAGTTGGTATATGCTTAATCTCCTTCATTTTTTTAATGTATTGCAACTCAGTCTTTGGCTTCTTGAACTCTTTCAGCGACACTTACCTTATTTCTTCCAAAGTCCTACCCTGTCCCATAGGTGTGGTACTCTATAGTTTCATGTACCATATTAATGCATATCCTTTGAATGTTTTTGTTAACTGTGCATTATTCATAGCCTCATCCTAGACATTCTTTGCGGCCCAAATTGTCTCGCAAACAAACATATTTTGTTCTAGGTCCTCTGACCCAAATCCCTCGAACTCATATACTCTAAGGGTATTGTCTACCCCTGACATATTTCTTTGTGTAGTCCCTCTTCTTAGTGATGTTGGTTGGTTATGACTCTGCGCACTACTTCCACTAATTTGATTGCTACTACTTTGTCATCCCTAACTAACTATAATTTCTTTTGATAAGTCTTCAATTGTTATATCTGATTGTGGTGACTCACATGGGGTCACGGATTTGACATAGGACCCAGTCTAAGTAGGACTTAACGGTTCTTGTATTACTGGAATGGATTGGAAATCCTCTTCTTCTCCTCTTATATGTGGTATTTCCACGATTTGGACTATAGCGCAAGGTTCTCTCCCCTCTAGCTCACTACACAGTTCTCCTTTATCAGCCCCAGTCTTTCACCTATTGTACCTCCTTCCTCCATGCAATTCTCCAAACTCATCTTCTTCCTCTGGTATACCTCCTTTAGTCCTCTACATCCTCAGTCCATCCCTTCCTTCTTCATGTCTTCCTTCATTCTCTCATGTTCGCAAAATATCCTCTTTTCATCCTATGTGCGTGAAACCCCTTAGCAGTTAGATTCCATTGTCATCATGCACTTGTCACACAAAAACATCTTTATCCACGTACTCAATGATTTCATGAACCTTCCGCGTGGACCTTTGAAAAATTCCCTTTCTACAACACTGCACGATTGGGTACAATCTATAGAAAATTATGTAATGTATCCTCCTAATATGGTATCCAACCAGAAATCAACCATGCGAGTAGTTGGGTTACTTAAAAAATTCAACTGTCTTACCAACTTAGGAGTCCAATTCCTCGGTGCTACAGTTATGTACCTCCATTATTCTCCACTAATATTTCTATCCACTCAGTCATAATAATTGGAAATTTGCCAAAGAAAATTTCATGCAGTTTTGTATACACATACCTTTACATCCATTTATTATCATTCATCCAATTTTTTTTGTTCTCTTATCGAGAAAAATCTCGTACCTTCCTTTCCAACCATACTGATATCTCTTTCTTAGTCAGCCTCCAAAACATTCCCTCAATCACAAATTCCAGGTCCTGACAATGGAACCATTTGTTGGAACTATGCATGGTTGTAAGACCCTAGGTTCTAGTTATCTTTGACCAACAATACCCCTTAGACATCGACCCTTTCAGCATCACCTTCTTGCACAGATGAAGTCTCACCCAAGGTATCTATTGGGACTACAATAACCATGTTTTTGCAGTAGTGAGGGAATGGAAGGTCACCATTCTATTCATTCTTAACTATTAGTTTTATGCATCTAAGTATGTCTTTATCCTTCAATAGATACTTAGAGATTTCAAGTTCATATTATCATTATATTCCTGATTACAACATAACCCATTACTTTACGAGTCATATAAATTATGCAATGATTATGCATAAGACAATTCTAATATAATAAACATCCAAACAAAATCCATGAACAATCACAAAAAATATAGTCAACACAAGATTTAACGTGGTTCACCCAATTCTAGGCTACGTGCACAATGGTTGACATCTTTATTATGAATTTGGTAATTTCTTCAGGCTTGCATACTGCACTTACAAAGATATATCATGGTTATCTTTCTCTTCTCCTAGCCTAGCCATTCTACAGTGCAAGCCTATCTCTCTCTGCATCATCTCTTAACACTCAAACATCGATTCTCTCCCTTCCCATCATATCCTATCTCTCTTCTTACAAATAGGAGCTCTCGGCAGCTTGCATCAAACTCCACAATACTACTCGAGAATAACCACATGGATGAACCCCTATTCTCCCAATCCATTACATATTTATACATACATTCTAGGGATAAAAACCCTACTTTGTTCATCCCAAAACCCTATTGCAATGCATGACAACTCCATTTAATTAGTTTTTCATGTTGTTTTCACTTGTTTTCCCATCTGCATGTTTCTTTTTCACTCTAACTACTTGTTCTTCCTGCTTTTGCCTGTCCTTCTATCTTTAGCATGTCGGGATGCCATATTTCATTTTCGCCTGCATTCTTCTCTGCTTTATTTGTCTCTTCGCTTTATTCTTTGTTGTATTCTTCTTATTACATGTTGTACTTATGGATGTGCCTCAACTGCACACTCCCTAGTCTTCCTTCTTCCTCTGCGCACTTATTCTATACTTAGGATTTTTACCAAAATTGTATCCCAAAACTGTGTATCCAACATTAGGCTTTTACCACTTTAAACAATTGGTTTTATTGGGTGTAGGTATCATTCACCTATTGTTAAATTATCTAATTTTTTGTAAGTGGAGATTTCATCTTTGACTAAATATCATTGAACTCATTTGAGATTGTTCCAACAATGGTGGATGATATGGTCATAATAATTCAACATTGAAGAAAAAATGTAAACCCGAGTATGGAAAAATGTTGATGTTAAAATAAGTCTCTATAATCCTTTCTAGAGTGTTGTTAAGGCCATAGCATGGTGATCTCAACTTCATGTATAGGCCACTAAATTTGTCTTTCTATAGATGTAGAAATGTTTGTTCTCAAATTGAAATGTGTGAGGTATGTTATGCTTTTCATGACTTGCTTTAGCTTTGGCATTGGATTTTTGTTACATCTTTTGGGCTTACCTTTATTGCAAGTGAACCTTTCTACCCATGTGTTGTTTTCATTTTAAGTGTTAGTTAAGTAATTTTATCTATAATAACAAAGGGGTGAAATCCATAACAACTTCAAAGTTCAAATAGAGTCTTGCAAGTGGGATCATGATAAGATCAATTGTAATTATGCTGTATGTACGAGAGGCTCTCATCCCATGTTCACAAATGCTTATGAATAAAAAATGGTGCACAACCATGTCATTAATGTCAAATTCACTATATATTTGAGAATGGAATCTTGTAGACATGACCAACTAAGAATCTAATTATTGCCACATAGTCTTCTAGTTGATAAATTATGATTCCTTATATGTAATAATGGAATTAGGTAGTCCAAATTGCTTCCATGCATTCTTAGAGATAAGTTGAGATGTTTGTTGAGTTATTAGACTCTTTTATAGGGAATGAGAATTCCCATCCTCAAAAATATGTCCACACCTATGAGGATGACATCATGCTTATGTTTGTTCACTGGAAACCTAATTAAAAAGCCCATTGATATTGATTACCAAGATCTGTTGGAACCAAAAAGGGTGAATATAAACCCTAGTTTCTATTGGGTATCTTTTAAATGACATATACCACATAAAAAATGAAATATTGCTCAACACTGAACTTGAGCATGATACAATAAAAGTATTCAAGGATTGGTTGATCCTTCTCATGGATTTTTCTCAATAGGAATACTATGATGGATAAAGTATCAGTTGACCCTTCCCCTGGATCACTCTCAATGAGAATACTATGCTTGAGGAAGGGTCGATGGACCATTTATCGGGATCCCTTTGATGAGAATTTCATTTTTGAGCAAGGATCGATTGTCCGTTCTCCTAGCTTTCCCTCTACGAGAATATTATGTTAGAGGAAGGGCCATTTAACCCTTCTCTAAGATCATCCTCATGGATAATTCTATGCTATAGAAAGGGTTGGATTACTATTTATCGATCTCTGTCAACATAAATAATATGTTATAAGAAGGGTATGTCATCCCTTCCCTATGCTCCCCTCAATGGAAAATCTAATTGAGAAGAATGGTTAGCTTACCTTTTACCTAGTTCCCCCTTGATAAGAATACTATGCTCTAGGAAGGGTCAATCAACCCTTCCATGGGATCCTCACCCATGTGAATCTTATGCTAGAGGAAGGGTCAACCAACCCTTCCTTGGGTTCCCCCTTGACATGAAAGATAATCTAGAGGAAGTTTTGGTTGAACCTTTCCCGAGCCCCCCCTCAAAAATAATATTATTCTCAGGGAAGAGTCATCTAACTCTTTGATAGGATCCTCACTGATGTAAATATTATGATCATGGAAGGGTTTTCCAACTGTTACCTAGGCTCCCCCTCAATTAGAAAGATAATATATATGAATTCTAAATCAACCCTTCTTAAGGCTCTCCTCAATAGGAAAACTATTATAGAGGAAGTGTCAGTCAATCCTTCCCTTATCTTGTCCTTGACAAGAATAGTATGCTTGAGTAAGGGTCAACCAACCCTTCCCCATGCTCTCCCTCAATGATAATTCCTTACTAGAGAAATGATCAATTGACCCTTCCCCTGTATTTCCCTCAACGGGAATACTATGGTGGATAAAGGGTCGATCAACCCTTCTCCAAGATCCTTCTCAATGAGAACTCTATGCTAGAGGAAGGATCAACCAATCCTTTTCCTATCTCGACATTGACAAGAATGTTATTGTAGAGGAAGGTTCAATTGAACTTTCCTTGGTATTAACTAAAAAAGAGTAATATTCTTTAGGAATGGTTTACCAACCTTTCCCTAGGCTCCCCCTCGATGAGAATTCTATATTGGAGGAAGTTTTGATCGCCCCTTCCTAAGTATTTTTCTCAAAGGGAATACTATGTTGGAGGAATGGTCAGTCAACCCTTCCCATGGCTTGCCCTCAATGAGAATACTATGCACGATGAAGGGTTAGTTGAATCCTCCATAGGCTCCCCCTTGATGAGAATTCCTTGCTAGAGAAAGGATTGACCAACCATTCCCTTGGCTCACCCTCAACAAGAAACTATGTTGGAGGAAGGGTCAGTCAACCCTTTTCTAAGATCCTCCTAAACAAGAATTAAATGCTAGAGGAAGGGTTGACCAACCCTTCCTCTAGGTCACTATCAATGGGAATAATATGATGGAGAAAGGTTCGACCAACTCTTCCCTAGGATCCCCTTGAAAAGAATAATATTCCCAAGGAAGGGTTGGTTAACCCTTCCCTAGGATCTCCCTCAATGAGAGTTCTATGTTGGAGGAAGGTTCGGTTGACCCTTTACCTGGATTGTCCTTAAAAAGTATACTATATTGGAAGAAGGGTAGGTATACCCTTCCCTAGGCTCCCTTGGAAAATAATAATATGCTTGAGGAATGGTTAACCAACCCTTCCTCAAGCTCCCTATGAATAGAATTATATGCTAAAGGAAGGGTTAGTTGACCCTTCCCCTAAATTCCCCTCGATGGAATACAATGTTGAAGGAAGGGTAAGATAGCCTTCTCCAAGATCCTCTTCAAATAGAATTTTATGCAGGAGAAAGGGTCAACCAACCCTTCCCCTAGATTGTTGTCAATGGGAATACTATGGTGAAGGAAGGGTTATCTCAACCTTCCATAAGATCACCTTGATAAGAATGATATGTTCGATGAAGGTTCGATCAACCCTTCCCCAGGCTTATCCTTGATGAGAATTTTATGTTGGACGAAAGTTTGACTAACCGTTCATGTGGCTCGCCCTCAATGGGGATACTATGTTAGAGGAAGGGTTGGATCACCCTTCCCTGGGATCTCATTGATGAGAATACTATGGTGGAGGAAGGTTTGGCTAACCCTTCCTCAAGATACCCCTTGATGAGAATTCTATGCTGGAGGAAGTGTTATTCAACCCTTCTCTCTATCTCATCCTCAATGGGAATACTCTGCTAGAGGCAGGGTCAACCAACCCTTCCTTTGGCTTCCCCTTGCCAAGAATTTTATGCTAGAGGAAGTGTTATTCAACCCTTTCCTTGACTCCCTCCAAAAAAAATAATATGCTAAACAAAGTGTCGACTAACCCTTCTCCAAGATCCCCTTTGACATGAATCATATACTGGAGGAAGGGTTGGTCAAAATTTCACCTGGATCACCCTCAACTTTAATACCTTCCAAGGGGAAGGGTTGGTTGAACCTTCCTTGGATTCCCCCTCAATGAGAATTATATGCAAGAGGAAGGTTCATCTAACCCTTCCCCTAGCTCACCCTTGACAACAATACTCGGCTACATGAAGGGTTGTCCAACCCTTCCCCATGCTCCCCCGTGACGAGAATATCATGTTAGAGGAATGGTTGGTGGACCCTTCACCTTGATAGACCTCAATAATAATACTATGTTAGAGGAAGGATCAATCAACCCTTCTTTCGGTGCCCCTCTATAATAAGACTATTCTACATGAAGGGTCAATTGACCCTTCCCCAATCTCCCCCTCAATAAGAATTTATGTTGGAGGAAGAGTTGGTCAACCCTTCCCTTGACTCACCCTAGACAGGAATAATATGATAGAGGAAGGGTCTTCCAACCCTTCCTTGGGTTTCCCCTTGACTAGAATACTAAGTTGGAGGAAGGTTCGAATAACCCTTCTCTGAGTTCCCCTCAATAAGAGTACTAAGCTAGATAAGGGTTGGTCAACCCTTCATTAGGATCCCTTCCAAATAATTTTATGAACCATAAATATGTGGTTATTGCATCGCTTTTATATTGACCAACCTGGTAATGAGTGCCATTAAAACATCGTGAGTTCTTTAAACTAGTAAAAAATTTGTTTATGTAGATATATTGTTCTTAGTGAGCACTTGTTTGATCTTGTCACATCAAAGTAAATATATAGAACTTTGTTAGGGTTCCAAGACTCTCCAAAAGATAGTTACCCTCGGTAATAGGAAAATATTAAATGATGTTTCATGTTTCTTTCGAAACAACCAGGTGTTGAATAAAAAAATTAACTAGAACTCCAAATATTTGAACCCTAAAACTATCCCTATTAAAACTAGACTTCCTAATTCACATTAGGAAATATATTTTCCTCATATTTTTCCAAGAAATACTTTTGAACCATAATAGTCACAAGCCAAATTCCAAATGCTCTACAAAATTACTACATTGTAAGACCAATAACATTGGATTTTTATAGCCCGCGGGGGTGTAGACCGATTGGCAATTTTCGTGTAAATGGAAGGAAATTTGTAAAAAAGGAGGTCTCAAATTCGATTCTCACCCCAATTTACTTGTGCTCCATTCTTGCAGGCTATGTGGAGCTCCTGGGGTTATAGTGGTAGACGACAGGGATCGACCCCATGTCACCTGAGTACAAGAACCGCGAGTTTTCGATTCCCCCAGTATATGTGTGTGTGTGTGTGTGTGTGTGTGTGTGTGTGTGTGAGAGAGAGAGAGAGAGAGAGAGAGAGAGATAAAACATCGGATTTTTATAGTTTGTATTTTGAATCATAATTGCATCTGGAAGGGAATGTCTGCATATAGATGTATTTTCTTATAGGTGAATATGTTGATCCATTAGTAGGAATTGGTTTACACATACAATAAAGTGTTTGCTTAGTTTTAGGTTGATTTAACCATCAATGGTTGGAAATTAGGCCAAAAACACATAATAATTGGGTGAAGAACAATTTTTTTAAAGAGAATCCTAGAATGAGCTTCATTTCCTCTACAAATTTTATCCATTCATCTAAATCAATATGTGTCACCACATTTAATAGAAACTTATCAACCCATACAATTCTCTTAGCATTTTGTGAATTTTCTAGGAATGAACTTTAGCAAGAATTTTCAAAAAAACCTTCTTCATATTTGTTACACTTGGATGTGTCACCCTAGGCCTTGAAGAGAACCTAGCGAAGATATGATGTCGAAATTATAATATGTACAAAGATATATCATGGTTATCTTTCTCTTTTCCTAGCCTAGCCATCCTGCAGTGCAAGCCTATCTCTCTCTGCATCATCTCTTAACATTCAAACATTGATTCTCTCCCTTCCCATCATATCCTAGCTCTCTTCTTACAAATAGGAGCTCTCGGTAGCTTGGATCAAACTCCACAATACTACTCGAGAATAACCAGGTGAATGAACCCCTATTCTCCCAATCCATTACATATTTATACATACATTCTAGGGATAAAAACCATACTTTGTTCATCCCAAAACCCTATTACAATGCATGACAACTCCATTTAATTGGTTGTTCATGTTGTTTTCATTTGTTTTTCCATATGCATGTTTATTTTTCACTCTGACTACTTATTCTTCATGCTTTTGCATGTCCTTCTATCTTTAGCATGTCAGGATGCCATCTTTCCTTTTCACCTACATTCTTCTCTGCTTTATTTGTCTCTTCACTTTATTCTTTGTTTTATTCCTCTTATTGTATGTTGTACTTATGGATGTGCCTCAACTGCACACTCCCTAGTCTTCCTTCTTCCTCTGCGCACTTATTCTATACTTAGGATTTTTACCAAAATTGTATCCCAAAACTGTCTATCCAACATTAGGCTTTTACCACTTTAAACAATTGGTTTTATTGGGTGTAGGTATCATTCACCTATTGTTAAATTATCTAATTTTTTGTAAGTGGACATTTCATCTTTGACTAAATATCATTGAACTCATTTGAGATTGTTCCAACAATGGTGGATGATATGGTCATAATAATTCAACTGAAGACAAAATGTAAACCCAAGTATGGAAAAATGTTGATGTTAAAATAATTCTCTGTAATCCTTTCTAGAGTGTTGTAAAGGCCATAACATGGTGATCTCAACTTCATGTATAGGCCACTAAATTTGTCTTTCTATATATGTAGAAATGTTTGTTCTCAAATTGAAATGTGTGAGGTATGTTATGCTTTTCATGAATTTCTTTATCTTTGGCATTGGATTTTTGTTACATCTTTTGGGCTTACCTTTATTGCACATGAACCTTTCTACCCATGTGTTGTTTTCATTTTAAGTGTTAGTTAAATAACTGTATCTATAATAATAAAGGGTTGAAATCCATAACAACTTCAAAGTTCAAATAGAGTCTTGCAAGTGGGATCATGATAAGATCAATTGTAATTATGTTGTGTAACACCCTATTTCCCCCAATTCGTAATTAATCATAAAGTAGGAATTACCATGCTAATGCAGGAGGAAAATGTAAATGTATTATTGTTTGAGTTGCCAATAACTGACTGTGGGGGTGAAGCCTTGACAGTACTGGCCATGATATCACTAGAGGAAGAATGTGAAAAATATAAGAGAGGGTTCATGTATCAAATAACCCCAAATCTCCCTTGATAAGGATGAAAAGCCTCCTTCGAATCCCAAGGAAAGAAAATCAGTCAATGAAGAAATAACCTGTGGTTGAATCACCAACCACCCCCATGAATGGAAACATGGGCTGTCAGTCTGAAGTACCACAGGGACTTGCAGACCTGAGCTTCCTTCTGATAGAAGGAACCGGATAGGTCGAAAAAAACCTTCCCAAGTAAGAGGGACACACACACGGGAAAGGGAGGTGCCAGATGAGGGAAGGAGCTCACAAGGGAGAGGCACGAAGCTCTCCAATGAATCACGAATAGAAGGCCGTGAGCTTGATGTCGAAGAGCATCTGAGAAGCCTCGTCGAGGCCACAACCGAGTGAGAAAGCTCCGAGTTGCAGAAAATAGGACCCAAACAGAAGTTGAAATAGAGAGAGGACCCTCGAGAACTATGAGAATTCCCTGGTGATATCATGGCTTGGAATGGGGGTGGCCATAGTGCTAAGAATGAATGCCTCTGAGCCTATGGTCGGGTGGAAGGATGAACACCCACAGTCAGTTGGTTGGCGGCCACCTGTAATAGATAAGTGATTTCCTACCCTGTGTAACTTAGTTGTGACTGTGTATGAATTGGTTATACTCTACATGCTTTCAGGAATGTGAATGAATGCTTAATGGATATACTATATCCCTTCTATTTCTACTTGGTTGTATAATTAGGCAAGTAAGGAATGATATGGGTCGGACATGACTTGTTCTCATAAATTATGGAGTTCTATAGCGTCTTAAGCTAGAGCCATGAACTGTGAGCTCGTCGACCTTAGGTGTAGCCGCATGTACGATGGTTTACTCACCTAGTCATTATGAGTCCCTTGGAGGACGGAGTTTGTTAAGATCATGAGAGGTAGTGTCGATATGCACAGGCCCTCTACGATCAAATAGAATCCTATAACCCCTTGATGAATAGTTGTACTAAAAACGCTTCTAAGAGTCAAGTCCAGGAGACAGAGTGCAAAGCTCTCAAGTCTTTCATAGCTGACGAAGCTCAGAAAGGATAGTGAGTTTCAAATATCGAAGCAGAGTACCCTTTCATTTGTTAGATGAACGGATGAGATCCTTTCAGGGGATATGAGCTCTGTCATGACCATTATATTGGAGGAAGGAACGTAGGTGTTAATGCCTTGACCCCTTTCAACCTTCGCAAGTAGCGAAGGAATCGGGACTGTAGATCCAAGGATTTGACGGAGCTCTATTGACCGTTGATATTATCCTTTGTATAGGTAGGAGAGTAGCATTTAGCTAACTCATGACTTGGAGTGGTCAAGGGTAGGACTACATGAACTCACGATTCGTGAGATCGCAACATGATTGTGACCATTGGATCCAGGCCACAGGAGAACCGTGGGATCAGAACTTTCGTGGTTATCACCTATCAGGTATTCGAAACTTGAGAGAGTTTCTTTTCGACTGTAGAAGTCACGAAGTGCCAAGCACCAAGGGCTCATGAGAACACGTGGGACCTTCGTTAGCTCGGGACCACGTGGTTGACAAGTGGCATTACAACAAGCACCCAGAGAAAGGTGGGAGCAGGTGACAGGTGATGGACACATGTCACCTGGGAAAGAGTCAACCCATTGTTGACTTATCATACCTCAGGAATTCGCGAAGGAGGAGCACGAGGGCTCAACACTCCAACTCGTGAAGTCGCGAGATGCGAGTAGCGTTAGTATTTATCTTAGGAAGCGGGTGACCCATTGTTGACTTATTGTGGCTTGGGGTTTTGCAGGATGAAGAAGTTGCACCCTGATCATTAAGGTTGTGAAACGTCGAAAGCCGAGGTCACGTGCGATAGGCGGCAGCGGTGTTACACATCAACATTACTCACTTTGATAAGTGTCGCAAGTGTCACACAAATGTCGCAAGTGTCAAGCAAATCATACTGCCATGATGCCTATGTCATACTTATAACGACATCAAAAAGACACTTAAAACAACTCAAACACTTGATTTGGAGGAAGAGGAATGGTTGACTGGAGTTATGTACCTCTTGCCATCTGAAAGAACCATTGAATCTGGGTTTTTAGAAGAGAGTGCTTCCCTATACCTCTCTTAGGAGCGTTGGTGCTCCCCTATAGAGTATTAGGGAGCGTTATAACACTGTGCAGCCCTTCTGGAGGAGCGCTATTGCTTTCAGGAGTGTTGGCACCTCCCTAAAGCCTACTAGGGAGCGCTATAGCGCTCTGATGGTCCTTTTAAGGGAGCGCTGCCTATTCTGGGTAGTAGTTGGTCTGTTGAGGAGAATAAGGGGAAGATCTTTTCAATCTTGGAAGGTAGTTGGATTCGAACCCCTAGTCCAGCCATGATCTTAGGGAAGATCTCTGACTCAAGGAGGAGAATCCTCAACTTACCCTAAAGATACCTCAAGAGGTTGGGCCTCTCTAATCCTATATAAGCAGGCTCTCTCATGGTGAAAAGGAGGAAGAATTAGAAGCATGAAACCTATGATCTCATAGGAAACACACAGTGAACTGGAGGAGAGTAATCAGTGAAGTTGTTGTCATCCGGATCGTGGATCTTTTGAGCAAGGGTTAGACAAAGGGTATTTGACGAAGCTGCTGCATTCGCATATATGGTTCTAAGTTTCTTTCGTTGTTGTTCTCATCAATATGACACGCTTGGCCTGTTTCTTTCTAATTTGTGCTTAATCTCACATGAACTTGTCTCTAATAGATAGGTCTATTTCAAGCTAATATCAATAGAGTAGGAAGTGGTTGTACTCTTGTTTGTCTACAGGGATTATCGAGGAGTGAAATATTGGAGCTCAACTCGGAGCGTGAAGGGACAAACACCGGTAAAAGGTACTTCTTTTCTCCTTCCTCCTTGTTATCACCCCATAAATTATGGGAATCAACTGATGACTTTGATATTATGGATATTATCTGTATCTGGTGCTCTTACTGGCAATTGATTTTTCATTATGCAAATAAGAAAGAAAAAAAGCAAAGAAAAAAGAAAAGGAAAAAAGAAAAGAAAAAAGAAAAGAAGGCATAAAAGAATTGAAAGAAAAGCCCCATGCAATAATAGTAACTTGGCCATACCTTTCAAGCATGGCCAAGTTCTTTTTAAATTTGATGTTCATAGGTTAGTGAATAAATCTGACTAGACTGTCTAATCCTGGTCAGATGGCCCCTAGGTTAGATTAGTGAATAAATCTAACCAGACTGTCTAATCCTAGTCAGATAGCCCTTAGGTAGAGTAATTTCTTAACCCAACAGTTTAATCTGGGTTAATAGTCCTAGGAAGATAGGTTAGCATGTAGGTTAGTTGCTTGATTTTCTTCACCACCCATGAAACCAGATTGATGAAAATGCTAGCCCATGTATCCATCGCCTTAGAATAGTTTAGACGAAGTCCCCTTGGTGGTGTCTATGTGAAAAATTGGGAAAAACCCATAAAATGCTTTATATCCTAAGTTTTTCCCGAAGTACATTTTTCTCCACTCCCTGATCTATGTTTTTTGCACTTATCAACGGTCTCGATCATAGCGCTAAGATCTACGACTCACAGCGCATTCCGGATCCCCCCGACCATTCTACTTTTAACCGAGGGGGTCCGGAATGGGTAATAACATGGGCGCTCATCTGGACGGCTCAGGGAGGAGCGCTTAAATATACGGTCCACAATGGATTCCAGACCCCCCCCTCCGTTCTGCCTTTAATGGAGGGGGGGGGGTCCAGAATGAATATTAAGGAGCGTGCTAAGATCTGCAACCAGGAAATAAGCGCGCAGATCTATGGCTCACAATGAATTTCGGANGAATATTCCTTTCGACGGGCCCCTTGTTACATATGGCATTATCCTATTGGTCCAGAAGTCCTATCACCCACATGCTATCTGACAGCCTGTCACTCATGGACGTCATCCTCCACTGAGCCCACTTGTTCCACTTGCTCCTGGGGTCGTGTCACATCCCATAACTACTGTCAGTCCCTGTTGTCAGTACCTGAGTCCCTCACTCATGAACAACCCCTTTTGGTGACTTTTACCTCCAATCACCAGCCTCCACGTCACCCGTCCGTATGCTTTGGCCACCGTCACCTGCCATGTCACCCCCAAGTGGCCCGTTGTCCATTAATAACCGGATAACATACCCGTTGTCATGCTTACCGTTTTCTCGCGTCCAACCGACCCCAATTTTAAATAAAACTATTGTTTTCCCTCTTCATTCACTATTCGTCCATCGCACCAGAAAATTTTACTCTTACGCCTCCATTGCTTTTCCGCCACCTTCATCCACAGTCAGTCTACCCCACTAACATCGTGTTTATTGCAGGTACTGTTGCTGAAATGGTGTCAAAGCCAAGACAAGCGGAAGAAGAAGAGAATCCTTTTCTTCCTCCTCCTATCGACCTGGACAAAATTCCCTTGGTTGATAAAGATCGATTGATCGCAGATACCATTTGCGACTTCAATTTTTCTGATCTTCAGTCATGGCTCCGGGAGGTGTTCCTGGACCAGAGTGATGACATTGGACTCTGGGAGTCCAATTTGCCCCTGTATCTCTTTCCCAAAATTCATCATTTCCATGAATTCGCCCTCAAATGCCAAGCCCATTATATTCCTGACCAGAGGGCCATCGTTTCATCATCTGGAGACGTCCTCTTTTTCATCACTCCCGAAGACATCGACCAAATGATGCAGATTCCCCGTGCAAACTCTGTCTCCCCTTTCAACCTAGAGATCCTTACAGAGTTGTACCAAAAGATGACCTTTCCGCAGAGAGCTCAAATTTTTGAGCTGTTCCTTCCCACCTCCGCTCAACACCCTACCACCAGTCCACCTTACCAATCATCCATGTTCTCAACCAAGGGAAATCATATCATTTCCTCCCTTTGCGCTCTATTAGGATACTATTCCGACCAGTGGGTAGATGAGCCCATTCTGGGTTTTCTATCCATTTTCTCCACTGACAAAAAACCCACCACCCAGTTCGATTTCAGTACCTTCCTGGCCAACAATATTCATGAACAGTTCCTGAATTTTGGCATGGAAGGCATGTTCATATATTCTTCTATATTAGCCTGCATGTTTGTTTTCTATCAAGCCGACAAATTCAGTTTTTCAACGCAGAAAATGGACGCAGATGGAAGGCCACAACCAGTCACAGCCTGGACATCTTTATTGAAGCATAACTCTGCTGAATATGACTTCAAATAATTTATTGATCAGTTTTACCACCCTGTGGTAAGCATGCTGACTGGTATGCCTGAGCTCAGATCAACACTATCAACACTACACTAAGATCAGAGTTTTCAGATGCGAATTGGCACCTTACAAGCTTCCCAAATACGGGCCGGTAAGAATCTTTGCATTAGAGTATATTAGACAGATTATGAATTCAGATGAAATTCATTTTGTTTCCCTGAAGAAGAAGCAGCAATTGAGAATCAAGGGGCAAATTGGCTCCTTCATCTACAACAGTCGAGGCGCCGGGGAGGAAGCGGACAGGATGTTGAGAGAAATGAAATTCTCTATGAGTTTCCCATGGCACTATGATCCATGTGGGATCATTTCAGACATGCGGGTGAAAAATAAAAATATCCCATATGTGCACGAGTCCAAGCCCGATATCGAAAAATTTGCCAATCAGCCAGTGTGGGTGCCTGATACACTGATTGAAGTGGAACAACAGGTTCCCCCGGCCACTGTAACACCAACTTCTACACCACAGGTCCCTAAAGAAAAGAGGCCTCGACAGGATTCATCTTCGCCTGTCACGGAGGTGTCTTCTGAAGAGTTCAATTCGCATACAAAGAGGCCCAAGACAGTCTCAGTTCCTGGTCCAATTGAAGAATCGTAGGTTCCGCCTACCACAGCAACCAAGACGGTCATCCCACCTTTTGGCTCGAGTCAGCATAAGGGGATCACCACAGTTGTGCCGAAGAAGTCCTCCGACTCCCCCTTAGATACTCAGCAAGGCAAGACTGGGCCTAAATTGAGCATCTTCGAGAAATATGAAATGATTAAGAAGAAGAATCTAACCCTTACCAGCAGCACTTATGCCCAATTCTGGAAACAAACGCCGACTGCACAGCATAGATTGTTGTCTGCATTCGACACAGAGAAGGGTAGGATGCACATGGCCTACCTCCAAGCGCAGGTACCGGATCCTAAAGTGATTTCAGACTACAAGAGGGCCACCTTCAAATTCCAGGCAAAGGACGTACATCCAGCAAATCAGATGGATCTGCACAAACAAACAGGGGAGATGATTTCCCACACATTAGCACATGCTTCAGCGTCGGCAGCAAAATTTCAGGTTTCACTGAACAATGCTCAGACACAACTCAAGATGGAGAAAATATCATCTTTTGCAAAAGATAACAGAATCAAGACGTTGGAGGAGTTGGTCCTCAAGATCGGTTATGATCCTGCGAACGTCAGAGCAGCACAAGAGATGATAAAGAAAAAGAATGCAAACATCGCATCCTTAAGAAAACAGTTAAAGCTCCCGCCCACAGAGGACTCACAGGCGAAGGAGATAGCAGAGAAAGAAAGTGAGAAGGATGGGATGCTGAAATTGCTCATGGAGTAGAATGCTCAGCTCAAGGAAATGGAAGCTGAGATGGAAAAATTATTGAAAGAGAAAGAACAGATGAAACCAATGGAAGTCATTCCATTGAGTGCTATTCCTCTCTCAGGAGCAAGCACAGCAACAGTGACAGCAATCCCCTCTGCAACACCAGTGTCACTACCAGAAGGAACAGCAGACCTTGCCAAGTCCATGGAGAAAATGAACCTACAAGAGAGAGAGATCAACAGGCTAAAGAAAAAAGTGGAGAACCTCCAAGAGCTCAAAACTTCCTTTCAGACAAGCCTATCCAAAGAGAAGCAGGTAACTGAACATCTCAGGAAAGAGCTACAGCAGCTTCAAAAGCAAACAATGGCAGGGAAGACTTTGGCTGAGGTCAAAGAGATTGTATGGACGGACATTACCAAGTCCATCAATGAAATCTGGCCAATGATTCAAATCATGTTCGAACAAGATGAGTTTCTCCAGAGGAGCAAACAGGTCGTTGAGAAAATCAGAGTGGAGCTGGGAGACATGCCAGCACAAGAAAATGAGATCATTAGGTTCCTGAATTCCAAGACCAGAGAGGAACTTGAAGAATTAAAAATCGAGGACAGAATAGAGACTATACTTGAGGTAAAAAGGGTTTTAACCAAGAGAAGTTTAATGCTTCAGCTTGAGGAAAAAATTCAAGTCATGGATCAAGGAGTACAAAATTTTTTCAATAAGATAGATGTTCTCCAAAGGAAAGGTCTACCTGGTCTGAAGGTCATTAATGACAAACTAATGACACTCCCTGATTACAAGAAGAGGTTGACTGAAGTGTCTAAGGACAGTTCCAAGTTTGTAGGGATACAAGGGAGCATCACAGGCAAAGCATTCATGGATGCCCTACAGTTGGATATTAGTATCCAACACGAGATTAAACACATATTCATCATTAAGCCTACATTTGCTAAGTATACAAACATGGATGAAGTGTATTGGAGATTACTTAAAGTCATAGTGCCAAGTCATCTCAGATGGGAAGAACTTTGTGATCTACTAGACTAGCAGATGAGCTGTCACTATCCAGTCACCTGTCCAGTCAGAAGAGGTTGCGAAGGCACCTCACCAACGGCCTACCCCAGAAATACTGCATGCAGTTGTACTGAGTCATCAAACAATTTTTTATTAGTTAAAGTAGTTAGACTAAAAATAGAATGAGCACGTCCTGATCAGTTATGACAGGAACGTTTGTAATTTGAATTATAAATACTTCAACTCTTGAAGTATTGAGGGTTGTTGATTCGCACACCCTATTGCTATCAAACTGTACTATTTTTGAAGAGGTCTGCCATTAATAAAGAAGAGGCACTTTTATAGGATTCTTGCGTATGTTCACTGGTGATGTCGATTTCCTAAGTTGAATGTTTTTTCCTTCTCTGTAACCATTTTGTTTTCTGGAACTAATCTTTATGAATAGCGTAATGTTGCAGAATTTATCTTCGATACCCTGTTTCCAATTCTAAAGATTTTTATGTTTATCTTCTAATATCTTCAATTAAGAAATTCTTAACTGCTTGTTAGTTGAAGTTATTTTTCTTATATTTTCTTCTGTCCATCATTTTAATTACTAAAGATCCAGTGAGTATATTATCTTGCCCTGTGAAGGACTTCTTTGGCGTTTCTGGTTGTATCTCACATCTAATTAAACACAGACCCCATAGCCCAATGGATGTGTAGACCATCTCAACCAATTTAAAAACTCTTTGACAACAAAACCAACATTTTCTCTACCTAGCCTAACACCTGAAATTAAAAACAAATCTAAATCATATAGAGAGATCCCTCTCTGAAGCTGGAAGGGCTAGATCCCAGCTTTAAAAGCGGTTGGATAAGGTTACCTTTGTAGATTTCTTCTTTTTCAGCCTCTAGGAAATTTACCAAGTGCTAACATAATTGGCAACTCTGCTGGGGACGAACTAAAACTGACAATTGAATGTTTTCTTTCCCCTAAAAAGAACGTTTGATTTCGATAAGAAAGTAATGTTTAGAGGTTGATTAACTCTGTATATATTATTTTCAGACTCATAAAATTAAAAAATATATATATATATATATATAAACCAAAAAGAGTTATGTCTCCCAAGAAAGTTCACACTAGATCTCATCCAGATCCAGAACCCTCTACAACAATAGATAATCCCGAACAGTTGCTTAGGTGAAAGACCTTAGCTACCAGTTCAGGGAGTTATATTCCCCTTCATAAGTCTCCTTCCTTTCCCGGAGAACCAGATATCTTTCAAAACCTTGATCTTGATCCTTTTCCGCAATGAAACCTGGTTAGAACACGGTCTGAAACTTTTGTGTCTAGGCTGGTATTTGACCCAACGGTGTTGCAACCCCGAACCCCCGAAGTCTTGTCTCCTACGACTAAACTACAAATCACTACCTCAGCACCGCCCAGTCCTTCCTTGTCCTCGTCTTCAGTCGCTACCTCTCCCACCATCCAGGTCATCGTCCCACCTCCTCCACCCATCATGGCAGCTCGATATGCCCCTTTGGTGTTGGCCGCGCCACTACATTCCATGCCCCAAGACTACCAGACAAGACTTCCACAGTTCGATGCAACCGAAACTTTAAACGCACAAGAACATGTGGATAAAATGAACGACTACTTTGATTTGCAAGAAGTTGACGAAGTTGACGTTCAAATGAGACTTTTCGCCTAGAGTCTGACAGGAGACGTCAAGAAATGGTTCAAAGCTTTACCCACCGCATCAATCCCTGACCTTGTCATGTTCCAAAGAAGTTTTCTTGACAGATTGGGGGTAAAGAAAAATCCTCTCCAGATACTATCAGAATACGAGAATATAAAAAGAAATCAGGGTGAAACGGTACAAGATTATTGCACCCGTTTTAACAACTTGTATAATGCAATCCCAACTGAAATCAAACCTCCCCAGGGTTTGGCATTGATTAAATTCCCTGATGGATTTGATTCTGACATGTCTTACCAGTTAAGAGAGAGAAATGTTTCCACCCTTGAAGACATGCAGAAAAGTGCCATTAGTGTGGAAGCTAATCTGTTGGTGAAAAGGGAACATCAAAGGTCAGAAAGAAGGGTCGCGATAAAGGAGGAACCTTCCACATCGACCACAGATTCCAGATTAGACTCTTTGACTAGGGCAGTGGAACTAATGATGGAAAGGATGAAGGTGTCAAACAGAAATCCTCCCAGAGACAACGCACCTACTCCTCAGGTTCGAAACCCCAATTTCAGGAGAAACCCTCCTCAAATCAAACAGAGAGACCCTAGAGATCAAAGAGAGCAGAGGGGCCCAGATCAGCAGATCAGACCTCCCCTGCAAGAAAACTACACTGACGAAGGGGGGGAAGTAATTGAGGAATTGGAGGACACTCATATCAACCTCATGGGAATTCACGACAATGAGGCCATTTTCCTTACTCAAGAAGAGCAGGAACTATTTCTGCTAAATCAAACAAAGGTAAGTGAGGAGGTCGGAGATGCAGAACAACAGGCCTTTGAAAATGCTATTTTGGAGGTGCACCGTCAATACAATCTGTGAAGTAAGAGGACATAAGGAAATTCCTCAAAAAAGACGACCAAAATGAAGAAAGTAGCTGAGACTGAGAAAACCCTTGAGCCAACTACTGCTGAGAAAATTCCTGAGAAGACCACTGCTGAAAAGTCTTCTAAGAAGGGTAAAGCCGACGCGCAGGTGAAGAAAAACATCACCATACTGAAAAGACCAGCGCAGCCCGAATTTTCACCTATTAATCCACCAAGTACTTCTGAGCGGAAGAATATAGGGGACCAACCAGAATCATTGAGTCAGGCCCGAGCTCCTGCACCTTTTATCCTGGAGGGAGAATTGGCCAAAATAAAAATTCCTATCCCACTTATAGAGTTGATGAACAGAGGCGGTTATCATGCACAGGTAATAAAAGAACTGGCCATTGAACCTGACATAGGCACTAAGGCCTTGACTATTGGATCAATGACTCATTCAGACACTGTGAACCTTACTGACGATCACCCCGAACTCCTTTTCGGACCTGAAGTGAATGGCCGAGACGATACCAGTGATGTAGCTCCCTTTTACATCAGTTTGAACATACACGATTTGATATTGCATAACGCTATGCTGGATTCAGGGGCCTCACATAATCTGATGCCTAAAGCAGTAATGGAAAAACTGGGATTGGAGGTCACTAGGACTTACAAAGATCTACACTCGTTTGACTCCAGCAAAGTCAAATGTATTGGTTTGATTAAAGATTTGTGCATCACCCTAGTTCAGATCCCTTCGAAAAGCATGCTAATGGATGTGGTGGTTGCAGACATCCCACCAAAGTATGGTATGTTGCTATCCCGATCTTGGGGAGCTAAGTTGAAAGGAACCCTACAGCTGGATATGTCTTACACCACTATCCCATTGTTTGGACAACAGAGGAGGTTATACAGAGAAACACTGATGAAGTATATGGTCAGTAGTCAAGAGAAACCTCATAACTACCCCCTTTACTCTGCTCATTCAGATTTAGATTCGTTCATCTTGTACAATGATGTTGATACAGAAGAACAAGATACACAGCTGATAGAAGATGTAGCTAGTCAAGATGAAGGTCCAAAAAGCGGTGAGGCAGCAAAAATGAAAAATGTAATCACTGAAGATTTCCCCGCCGATTTATGGAGTATGGATTTTGATGGAGCTGTGAGTAAAGAAGGAGCCGGAGCTGGAGTCTGGTTGCATAATCATCGAAAAAGGTATTCAGAGAATCATTCCTACAAATTAAATTTCCATTGCACTAACAACGTTGCCAAGTATGAAGCTTTAATGCTCGGTCTGAAGCTGTTGAAAAAAGTTGGTGCTAAGCGAGTAATGGTAAGGGGTGACTCTGAATTAATAATTAAGCAAATTAAAGGGGAATATGCCGCTAAACACCCACGCCTTAGAGCCTACAGGAATGTTGTTCTTGATGCTTTGAAGTGTTTTAATGAGGTTGACTTGCAGGTAATGCCGAGAGGACAGAATATTTTGGCTGACGGATTGGCTACGTCAGTAGCCTCCTGCAAAATCCCTTTCCGCCAAACTCACCCATACACTGTTGAAGTGAAATGCAGACCTACGGTTCCCGATAATATCAGGTACTGGCAGGTGTTTGGAAATGACGATCAGATAGAGGATTTTCTGCAATGCAAGAACGATTTTGAATGTACAAACATAGATCTAGAAAATGAAGACGAGAATGTAAATAATTCTGAATTTGAAATAGATAGTGTGAATATTGTAGATTCAGGAGTAGATACAGTAGATTCAGGAGAGTTAGGGGATGAAGAAATGGATTCCGATGTTTTACAATTGAAGAGCAATGTTTTACCTAGAGGGCTTGTTCCTTTAGAAGATCTGTTTGACAATAACGATGTAGCTAAGAAACCAAAAATAGAAGCACATGGACAAGAGATAGAGGACTGCAATATAGGGACTGGAGAGAAGCCTAGGATGGTCAAACTGTCCAAATCATTACCCCTAGAACAAAAGCTTAAATACATTGAGCTATTCAAAGAGTATTCAGACGTTTTTGCCTGGGGCTACAAAGATTTGAAAGCCTATGATACCAACATCATACAACACAGGATTCCCATAAAGGAAGACCAAAAACCGTTTAGGCAGAAACTTAGGAGGATAAATCCCAAGTTGCTTCCCCTGATAGAAAAAGAGATTAAGAAAATGTACGATGCCAAGATCATAGTCCCAATACGTTTCTCTAAGTGGGTTTCCAATTTAGTCCCTACACGCAAGAAAACCGGGGAAATCAGACTCTGCATAGATTTCTGGAATCTGATCAAAGCATCCCTGAAGGATAACTACCCCTTGCCTAAAATGGATCACCTCCTGCAAAGGGTGGTCGGGTCCAGTCAGATTTCTCTGCTAGATGGTTTCTCGGGATACAACCAGGTCCTAGTTCACCCAGAAGATCAAGATAAAACCGCTTTTACCACACCATGGGGCACTTTCATGTATGTGAAGATGCCTTTCGGTCTGATGAACGTCGTAGCCACGTTTCAGAGGGCAATGGATATCGCCTTCGTAGAAGAATCAGGTAAGTTTATTGTCGTTTATCTAGATGATGTGACGGTTTTTTCCCAATCTGATGATGAACACCTACGGCACCTTAGACGAGTTTTTGAGAAATGTAGGAGGTTCGGGATTTCTTTAAATCCCAAGAAGTATTTTTTCGTGTTAGAAGAGGGAAAACTGCTAGGACATATCATCTCTAAAGATGGAATCAGAATTGACCCCAGCAGAATAGAGGCCATACTAAAGGTAGAACACCCAAGGAACCTCAAGGAACTACAGTCTTTTATCGAACAAATTAACTTCCTACGAAGATTCATTCCCAATCTGGCCGAACTCCTCAGAAACATAACAAACATGCTTAAAAAAGATGTAAAAATTAAATGGGACTCTAAGTCCAGACAATCCTTCGAACAAGTCAAACGAGCACTCACAGAGGCCCCAGTTCTGATCAGTCCCAATTTCACTAAAGATTTTTATCTTTTTTCCTTCACCTCTGAACATACTATAGCAGCGGTATTACTGCAGAAGAATAGCGAAGGGTATGAACAGCCCATAGCTTTCTTCAGCAAAGCATTAAGAGATGTTTCCCTAAACTACAATATCATGGAGAAGCAATCTTTTGCTTTGGTAAAAGCCATAAAGCAATTCAGGGTCTACATTCTCCATTCACACACCATAGCTTATGTTCTGAATGCGGTAGTTAAGGATATTTTGACACAGGACAACCCTGATGGAAGAAGGGGAAAATGGATTGCAGTCATTCTAGAATATGACATAGAGATTAAGCCCACAAAACTTATCAAAGGCCAAGGCCTTGCTAAACTGATGGCTGAATCTAACTTTCAAGCCCTCGACATTAATTTTCTAGATGTGGCAGATGAACAGGGTGAGATGGCGACTCCAAACATTAGAGAGGTATTTCTATACTCTCCATGGTATGCAGACCTTATATTCGTTCTACAAAATTTACAAGCTCCCCCTGGTTTAACGAAGACTAAAGCTAGATTTTTAAAGTTGAAAGCTTTGAAATTCTGTATTTTAGAAGGAAATTTGTATTGGAAAGACCCTGCAGGTATTCTTTTAAATTGTTTACTGAAGGATGAAGCTGATAAAGTGTTGCAGGAGTTTCATGCAGGAGAATGTGGTGGCCATTTGAACTGGAAGGTTACAGCCAACAAAATACTCAGAGCTGGGTTCTACTAGCCTACCTTGTTTGCAGATGTACATCAGAAAGTGACATCATGTCACCAGTGCCAACTATTTGAAGGGAAAAGGAAACTCCTTCCTTTACCTCTTAAACCAATCTCAGTTGAGGCTCCTTTCCAGCAATGGGGACTCGATTTCATTGGAGAAATACATCCTCCGTCTTCAGGCCAACACAAGTGGATTCTTACTACCACTGATTATTTTACCAAATGGATCGAGGTTGTACCAAGCAGGCAAGCCACTGACTCTGTTATTATCAAATTTATTGAAAATAATATTTTGTCTCGTTTTGGTTGTCCTAGAAAGATTATTACTGACAATGCAGCTGCCTTTCGGTCAAAGAAACTCATAGATTTCTGCAACCGGTACCACATTGGCTTGGGGCATTCCACAGCCTACTACCCTCAGGGGAATGGGTTGGCGGAGTCCTCAAACAAAACTTTGGTGAATATCATCAAGAAAACATTGTAGGAAAACAAAAAGTCATGGCATGATAAGTTGGTATTTTCTTTATGGGAAGATAGACTGACCACCAAAAGGTCAATTGGTATGTCACCATACCAGCTGGTCTATGGTACTGAGGCTATTTTCCCAACTTCTTTGGGAGTCCCTGTCATGAAGTTACTTCAGGATATACAAGCTGAGCCAAATGACTCCCAGAGACGAATCAATCAGATGATTCATTTGCAACAGACTAGAGAAGATGTCTTCAACAAAACACAGGTCGTCCAAGAGAACATCAAGAAGATCTTTGACAAACGAACCAAAGAGGACAATTTTGAGCTGGGAGACCTGGTGTTGAAATGGGATGCCAGGAACGAGGACAAGGGAAAGCATGGGAAATTTGACAATCTGTGGACAGGGCCCTACATGATCCAAGCTTTCAGAGGAAACAATGCCTTTTTGCTAAACAATGTTGATGGGTCAGATCTGCCAGGAGCACCTGTGAATGGCAGAATGCTGAAACATTATGTCCCACCTCAGTAAAGATTTGAAGAACTTACGCTCCATTGTACATACCCGTTTTTATTTTCAGTTTTTACTTGCATTTTCTGAGTAAAGAACATTAGTCAGTTGGTTGAAGCCCGAAGAGAAGGCCCTAAGCTGTTGATCACTGTTTTTTTTTTAATTTTCCTGAGGATAAGACCAATGAAGGCTGCTAGACAGATATGTTCAGAATGACATGAAACTTGTTTCTTGGCACTTAACAGAGCAAGTACCATCCCCAAGTAGAGCCGCTGTTATCACCCCATAAATTATGGGAATCAACTGATGAATTTGATATTATGGATATTATCTGTATCTGGTGCTCTTATTGGCAATTGATTTTTCATTATGCAAATAAGAAATAAAAAAAAGCAAAGAAAAAAAAAAGGAAAAAAGAAAAGAAAAAATAAAAGAAGGCATAAAAGAATTGAAAGAAAAGCCCCATGCAATAATAGTAACTTGGCCATACCTTTCAAGCATGGCCAAGTTCTTTTTAAATTTGATGTTAATAGGTTAGTGAATAAATCTGACTAGACTGTCTAATCCTGGTCAGATGGCCCCTAGGTTAGATTAGTGAATAAATCTGACCAGACTGTCTAATCCTGGTCAGATAGCCCTTAGGTAGAGTAATTTCTTAACCCAACAGTTTAATCTGGTTTAATAGTCCTAGGAAGATAGGTTAGCATGTAGGTTAGTTGCTTGATTTGCTTCACCACCCATGAAACCAGATTAATGAAAATGCTAGCCCATGTCTCCATCGCCTTAGAATAGTTTAGACGAAGTCCCCTTGGTGGTGTCTATGTGAAAAATTGGGAAAAACCCATAAAATGCTTTATATCCTAAGTTTTTCCCCAAGTACATTTTTCTCCGCTCCTTGATCTATGTTTTTTTCACTTATCAACGGTCTCGATCACAGCGCTAAGATCTACGAATCACAGCGCATTCCGGACCCCCCCGACCATTCTACTTTTAACCGGGGGGGGTCCGAAATGGGTAATAACATGGGCGCTCATCTGGACGGCTCAGGGAGGAGCG